>JAQFYE010001970.1:0-20016 GCA_034694305.1 Protaphorura glebata | reverse complement strand
AGCTTTTTTAGCAGTGCCTGTTATTTCAAATTGAAAAGGGATTTAAACTAAATTTATCACCCTATATTTATTGTTTTATCGCAGACTTGGGCCAATTACTTTAAAAACGTAATTAAATACAAATTACAAATTACCCTCATTTCTGAATGTAATTAATTATAATTACAATTACATGGAGAAATTTTGAAAGTAATTAGCATAAATTACAATTATGTGGACAAAAATGGAAAAGTAATCAATTTCAATTACAATCACAAATTACAATTCAAATTACTTTTTCGAAATTATGATTTTATGTGTGCTAACATCATATTTACATCTTTGTATTTGAAGGTCAAAATTTTAAGTAATTGTAAAAGTAATTGAAAAAATGTAAATTCAGTTATACAAATTGCAATTACAATTACACACAATTTCTAAAGTATTTAATTACAATTACGAATTAAAGATGAATTAATTAATTGTAATTGTATTTTGTAATTAAAATTAAAATTACAAATGTAATTGACCCAAGTCTGCATGTTCGGAATAAATGGAAATTCAATTTGAAAATATTGCACTCTACAAAATTCACTGTTTAACTTACGGATAAGAAGCTTGTTTTTGGATTTCTCGCAAGCCAGCTGTTTTTCTGCATCTCTAAGTTTATCTTCAAGCTCTTTTATGTACGCTACGTGACTGTCGGTAGCAGGAACTTCAGCAAGTAAGTTATCCCTGGCCTCCATTTCAATACGTCCGTTCAAATTCAACACCTGTAATCATAATAACAGGTAATTAGGAATTTCTCTGCATGTTTCGTGATATAAATTCCTAAAACAAAGCAATGTTTAAGTGCCTAGGTACCTGACTATTATTTTGCTGTTGTAAAGTCTCTAAGTCCAGAAATTCAATCCTTTCATCCGGCGTCGTTGTATCATCTACGTTCCGTTGCGAAAATGAATTTTCCAGTGCTATTCTTTCTCAAAACCCTTCTTGTTGCTGCATTTCTATCTTCGATCCTACAAAAAAAGATATATCGATAGAAATGAAAATGTTTGACAATACGTAATCAAGTATTTGTAAATGAAGTTATGAATGTTTTCTTTATATTCAAGTTAGTCAATTGAATTAAACGCAATTCATGGTTAAACTGATTAGTTATACTTTCATTATAAAATTAATCTAAATGATTACGTAATATTTATTAATAATTTACTAATTTAATTTAATGTTGCAAAATAGAATAGACTTACCGACGGCTTTAATTTCTCCATCGTGTAATTCTTTTTTCCAACGGACTGGCCATTTGCCACCAACCAACTCCAAAATGTCCTGAATTGTGTTTTCTTCATACAAAATTTTCTTGGTCGGTAATACTGAGTACCGATTTTTGTGAACCCAAAACACTAACGCATAAGTCATTTTTAATTCACAAAAATCTAATTCTAGTATTTAATGTGTGATTGATGTGACAATTGGAGATTAGCACTTGTTCGTTGCCGGGAATTGACTGAGCCGCGCAGAGTACACACAAAAGAACAAGAATTTCAGCTTATAACGGCATATACACGGGAACCCGCCAAAATAGTCCCATGGGAAAATATATATTTCCCATGTGATCGTATTTCTATTACGACTGTTAAATTCTCCGAGCATGCATAAATAATTATTGCGCCAAACTTTGAATAAGTGATCCGTAATTTGGCAGTTTAGAAAAGAACATACTTTTTAAAGAATTGGGGTGGTTAATTTGTTTTATTTTTAATTTTGTCATATTTCTACATTCCACATACGCCAAAAATTACAACGAGTCGGTACTACGCCAGAAATAAACATGCAAAAGAAATTGGGCGGCGAAATTATTTGTGGAGAAAGAACAAACGATCACGATTACTTGAAACTGAGTAATTTTAATTGTACCTAGAATTATATCGCTTCAGAAAAGTAATCTGTTTCATCCAAAATTATGACAATTTTATATGTTGATATCAAATTGTTAAATAAATGAATAGCTAAAATATAAAAAATTAACTAAATAAAAATGTTGCGTGTTAATAATTACAAAATGTTTTCCGCTTTTAATTTTATTGTGGCTGGATTTTACTTCTATTTACTTTAAATCGATCCGTAGGAAACTTCGGAGCTCATATGTCATTTGTGACTTTCAGTTTTAAATCCCGCATAAGATTTGGGAGTCTGGGACCACTAGTCATATGGGAACTTCTCACACAATTCCATAAGTATTATTTGTTAACTTAATCCTTTGGGATATCATTAATATACTGCTGGCTGTGATAGCCCATGGGAATTTGTAAATATATTCGTTTATGAAATATCTGGTGTTTTCCCACAAGAAAGCAAAATCCCATATGACGAGTTGGCGGTAGTCGTATGGGAAATTTTTTCCCATTCCTCATATATGATTGCCCATTCTCCAGAACATTAGTGGTATATCCCATATGAAAAGTCAACGTACTTCCCAATAAAAGACAATCTCCCATGGGCGCCCATGTCATATTACTACACGGGATGTAAGGAATATCTGCTTTTATTATGTGTAAACAAACAAGTACTGAACTGGAACCTTGGTCAATGTTGTATAAACTGGATTAACTTAGGAGAACAGTCGTATTGCCATTGACAGGGTGGTTCATTATGAGGCATTTCATTTGACTATACTGTCGAGGTAAAGATAATGTGGGCTACGTGCTTGTCTCACAATCCGTCCGGCTCAAAATTGAAGTTTTTGGTGAATCTGGACAGAACGTATGTTGACAGGTGAAGTTAATGCGATTTTGAGTGGAGAGAGGAGAGAGCTAATGCCGTCAAGCAATGCTGCCAAGGTTTATCTGTGTAACCATGCCTTCGTGTGATTACATCGTACTTGAACGTAAACAAATACTAAATCATTGATAAAAGTCGCTATAACAGAATGATAGGAATTGCACTTCGACAAATTGTAAAACCCCGTATAAAATATATGCACTTGGAGTATTCTCGCTTTATTGTGTACAAACATTTGGAAACAGTTAAGTTATAAATGCACACGGCCGCCACGTAGCTCTATATTCGTTGTTCAAAACAATAATATCACCCAGAGTGTGAAATAGTTTGAATCACTACATGCTGTGGACCATTAGAAATGTAGACGGATTCTATGTTCAGTAGTAAGTCTTAACGCGTTTTCATTAGATAAATCTATTTTTACACACTTAGAAACAGAAAACAGAGGTACACTGAACGAGGTTAAACCCCATGCAATATCGTAGTTTGTGAGATTCCAATATATGATTCTGAGGGCCCACTAAAAGCAGAATAAAGCTTAAATTGTAGAGCCATGCCAACAGCGGTACAGTCCTGAGCAAAATGAAAAAGAATTGGAGGCTAGTCATATCTCGGTACCTAAATCTCTATGGGACTCAGGGAGTACTTATTGACAGAGTACAAAGCATACCTTAAATATTTAAAATTGTCCCTCTAATTTTGCAATGGGGTAACTTGAAATAAGCGCTCTTATATATATGACGTATCATTTCTCCGCTACCCGGTTTCTATTTATAGCCAGATATGTGCTAAAATCCGGGTTTCTGTTCAATCATCTGCGGCAGCCCATTACTGAAATAGTTACTCTACTGACCTCTACAGGGTGGTTAGGTCACAACATACACATGAAACTTACAACGAAAAACACTCATTTGTCACACGACTTATCCTGGGTCACCTATCACCTTGTATGTGACCCAACCATGAAATTAGTCCCATAGCTCCTTATTGCACAACGCCCTGAATATCTCAACAAAGACAAACTCAGTCAGACAGGAGAAAACTGAACTTTAGACCGAATGCGGAAGGGAGGACCCTTGTCTTTGAATTCTAATACAAAATCACGTTGTTTTAATGCAGAATCTATGAATGCCAATTCTATGACAACTTAATTATTGCGAACTTACTTTCGATCTCGACGACCTGCTACAACCTTGAACGACTGCCCCGATGTCCAGGTAGGCCAACTTGATGCTCTCATAATTACGTCTTCTACCGAAGTGTATAATAAATCTTTCGTGGGCTCGTAAAATACCAAAATTGGGGTAACCTGGCCCAAATACGGCAACCTTATTCTTGGTAGTTTATTCAACCATACTCCGTAATATCCGTAAACAATTTTAGAATGTGTATCCATTTGTAGTTATAGAAAAGTAAAACCTGTAGTCAAGTACACAATCGTTCTTGAATATCGGCGTTAATTGAAGTAAAGCAAGTGTGATTACGTGAATCAGTGACTAACATCTAATTTGTCAAAATTTGTCTGCACAAATGGGAAACTTTTATTTGCCTATCTCTGATGGTCAAAAAGTTCCTGAGGTCCGTCCCCGTGAAAGACGAAAAAATTGATTTTGATTGGATATACCATAGACCTTACGGCTTACCGAAAGTCAAAATCTTAACAGAAATATTTTATTTTATTCAAATTTTTCTGTAATGTATCTAACGGGTACCTTACCTTCAACCTAACGCAAAGCAAAATTAATAACGAAAAGTTTGCCGTACATTTCTACCCATGATTTATCTTATGTGAAGGGACATCAGGACAATCTGGAGTTTTTTCCTGAGGCTAATCAGCCCAGTATTTTTTCTGACTTTCGCCAAAATAGAGAAAATTCAAAAATCAACAGGTACCAAAAATACCTAGTAGAGATAACGACTCAGCCGAACCATCTTGCGAATTTTCGTTATTTGACTTAATATTTTAAAAGTTGCAATTGAATTTTTCAACGACCCATAAAAAAATAAAATAAAAAAACCATGGTTGCCTTACGACATAATAACTAATGATTCATTACTCTATTATCAAGCTCCGAAGTTACGCTCATGCATCATGAGATTTCGCCTAAATGGATACAACCAATTTCCAAACCACTCAAACAACCATTCTGTGACAGGTAGCATAAAATAAATAAAAGTTCTTGAAAAATAAAAGCTTGTATAATAAGAATTAATGGGCCGATTCATCTTGTTTAATTAAATATTGGCATAGTATAATAAAATTATTCAGGCCGTTCACGAAAAAGTGGTCAATTAATATTTGGTCGTGCTTTCACATGGATACAAGAATTTATGTTACAGTCACGACAGAATTACTAATCAACACGAATATTTATTTCATGAACGGTTAGTTGTAAACTAAAGGTAACATTTATTTTTGAACGACTATTACATTTCAAAGAATACAACTAGCATTTAGTCAGAGTCAGAGTCAGAGTCAGAGAATTCTTTATTAAAGTCATAATGCTCCATAGCCCATACAGTTCAGTAATATAACCAAATTGATTTCCAATGGGTAAATAGTTTACACGAACCAAGGCCGAATTGAAATTACACATATCACTTTGACTGTGGTGGGACTGACCCCATGAATTCTTGCGAAGACCCGACCAACCAATTGACCTCTTTTTCGTGAACGCCTTGTACTAGATATGTATTCACTTATTTATTTATTCACTACATTTTTCGATATTCTTTTTGCAGTAAACGCTTGACAGTTTCAATCCAGCTCATTATAATCGCCGTAGCCGTAATGGTGACAATCAGCATTGTGTTATATCTCTATACAAATTCAAATTTTAATCAGTCCCGATCATTCAGTCCCCTGAAATTCGAGAAATATACGGATTATGCTAATGATGTGACGACCGGCGATCCAAAAGGAAAAAGCAGAATTGTCCAAAGGGATGAAAGGACGCTGTCCATAGTAAGCGCGGCTGACCTCGACCGAATCGATACAAACAAAACCGTCGTGAGAATAGAACCCGGGACAGATCTGTTAGGAACTGAACCGCCACCCACAGATGCAAATATTCAAACGGCCTCCGTCAAGGAACTTCATATTTCGGAACAACTGTCAGAGAAATGGTTGATGTTCTGTATGTCAACGTTCCACTCTCTGGAGAAGCTTACTTTGGATATGGACCAACTTTGTATGGGGTCTACTGATATGAGTCCATCAGAACTGTCAAACTTGATTCCGACCGTATATGCAAAAACCTTTGTCATGACAAATGACGTGCTATGTAATATTTCTACGTGGATTTACAAATGGAGGTTTCTACGGCTTGAGAATTTAACTTTGAACAATGGGATTATTAGTCTAACTTCGTTCGTGTCTCTCGAACGTTTCTTGAAAAGACATTCCAAACTACAGAGTCACGGTCCGCGGTTGACCTTGAGAGTACAATTTAATAATTACACAATATGTGCGCTTTGTGACCTCACAGCTGTACGTAAGTTGAGGTATATCCTGATTTAAATAGCGTTCACAAGAAACTGGTTGTATTTTTTTAACTGAGATTTAGTGTGTTATCGCGATTCGTAGAAATTTAATGGCAGGAAATTGAAACTGAAATTGGAAACGTTTAAATTAAATAGGGAAATGAAAATCGGAAACCAACAGAAATCAATCCACCATAAGGAAATATACGAGTTACTCTACAAATCTACATTGCGGAGTGCACACCGGAGGTAATATTTTTAAGCGCGATACATTAATTTCTATTAGTTGCCAGCCAAGAATTCCGGCCGACTATTCTTATATTAAAGGTTTGATTAAAATAAATCATATTTTAATGAATATACACATACATGATATGCATCGATGATTTACATGTATATGGGAACATACACATATATTTTTATCTAAATAAATAAATATTGAGACGGTCCGAGAAAGTACGATTACATTGGCCTCTTGGGCTTATCGTCAATGAATCCACTCTGATCTGATGCAACGAACCTGCACATTACTTGGCTAGACTATATCCAGAGCTTGTATGTGAGCAGCAGCATTGCATCCCCGGTATTGCTTTGAAGATTCCCGTAAATACCTAGTCAGCTTGCAGGGATCTTTACCGCAACTTTCAATAATAATTTGTATTCGTTGTCATTTTTATTATTCGCTTGGGATTACAAACCCAGCGGACGACTGTTAAAGAGATTCTAGGAGAAGGAAAGACTGGGTGGAGCCAGTGAAAACCTGCTCCATAAAGATTCCGGATGAACAGGGATGGACGTACCAGGCCCTGGGAATCAAACCCCGTCTAACAGAATTCGTGGAATGCAACATCGCGCATCAGCCACTACAGGTTGTTTCGAAAAGAAGGGGCCCAAGTTTGGACCATATTTTAAACGCGCATAGAATCATGACAAATTAATTTAAAAATCCGAAAATTGCAGAAAACGCAACCATGTATGGTTGACGTTCGACCAGCATATCAGATTTCTGGGATCGAATTAAAGTATATCGATCCTTTGAAATTGGAATTATCGATACAGATTATTGTAGAATGGACCTTGCATGTTTAATTGGATACAATTGCGTTGTCTCTAGCCTAGATTCCCTTTCCCCGGGCTGGTGAATGTTTTTCTTCAAGTTTCATAACTATGTTTGTTCCATGGACTGGGCATTTCATCCATCATGGATGGATAAATATTTTTTTGGATCGGACATAGTAAATGGTCGTTCATACCATCAGAGTATAAATTGTTGCCATTTTCTCATAGTTGTACCTCAAGGTCACCACGGTACCCTAAAATCTAAGGTAAGATGGCCGCTTACAACTGACCAGCACTCCCGATTAAAAAAGTTATGCATACGGTATGCATAGGTCTATGCATAAAGTTCTATGCATAATTATCGGAATAGCTACGCATAAATCATTATGCATGCGGGTATTTCGCAGCATGCGGGCGGGGTTCGTCCAGCCGTGAGGTAAGCTAATGAACGTGAGCCTGCGTAAAAGTTTATGCATAAGCAAATCTCGAGAAACTATTTTGCAGAATGGGTTATGCACAACAGCTTCAAAATGAAAAAAAGGAAACTAGACGAGCTACCTGGATTCGATCTCTGAACCTGCCGTTTTTTTATTATATGTTTGCTACCCTAACCCCTGTACTAACCTGACCTAGCTGAGGAGAGAATGAAACGAACAGGTTCATACATTACACAGTCAATGCAAAGTGTAGCTCCAACATTTTATTTGCGAATTGCGAATAACGGCAATAAGTATAGACGAATAATTATTCATTTCCGTCAACTCCATGCTGATCTCGACTTGGTTGTATTATTGCCTCGACGTTATTTGCTTCTTTTACCAGTTCTCTTACGAGACAAGAGAGACTTTGTTTGAGATCTTTCAACCCATGCTTGTACAATTCAGACCCAGGTCTCTTCCCATATGTCTGCAACGCATGATCTGGAAATGTTGCCAACATGTAAATCAGTTGTAGTTTATAATAATTAACCTCTACTGTTAAATCATTAAGTATTACCAATAATGGCGTCCCGCTTTTTCGCGTCGACGGATGGTAGTTTCTCGCATCCCTTATTTGCGTTGCATGCTTTCCCTGTGAGTGAACGGCCAACGAGTTCGTGAACTTCAAACAATAATTTGAACAAATTCCTGGCGTAGATTGTCACAGTTGACGAGACTGTTCGCATTGTCGTTAAAGTTTGAGTGTGTACAAAAACCCCATTACCAATATCAACACGAACGTCAGTTCCGCCAACATTGTCCATATTTTTCTGCAATTCCTCAAGTTTCACTGCAATTGTACGTATTAATTATTTTAATTAAATTGCGATCATGATATTTTACAAACCGTATAAATAAATAGGCAAAATGAAATACCTTCAGCGGAAATGCGCTTTTCCTGTTCGAGTTTCAATTCCTCACGCAATTGTTTTATAATTTCGTCTTTCTCGTCATATTCAACATTATTTTGCACGTCCTGTAAAATGCCGTCCAACCTGACTTTCTTGCGTCTGCTAGTTGGAGTCTGTTTTCCCCTCTTCTATGTAGTATTACCAATATTCAATCAATTGAGCATTGTTAACGATTAAAACGTTAAAACGTTTAAGTAAAGCTTACCGTTAGAGCACTGCCGATGGAATCAGTCTTATTTATAGATTTTGAAGGACGTGACGCGTTTACCTCGACCTGGAGTTCATTTTCCATATCCCTTTGTTTCCTAATCAATATAGAAGGTACTCATTAAAATGAATCGATATCTACTGATTAATGCAGATATAAAATCGATTAAACTTAATGGCTTACCAAAGGCCGTAATCTGACCGACACAAATCGATTTCTTCCATCTAAAATTGAATTCATGTCCAACGAGTTGATTTTCAGATTTCTTTCGATCGTCCGCCTCAGAAAGGTCATTCCTTGACATGATGGTGAACCGCATCGGATCTTCACGAATCCATTTCACAACAAAATAGTCAAAATCCATTTTTGACGATTTAACTCAATCACTGCAGAATTGCTTCAAAGAGAACAAAATGAACTGTGCAGTACGGACGACGGACAAAGCACTGTGGTAATTGTAGGAGTTGCCGCTTTAGTCCACGATGGTTTGATGAACAATCAAAGTGGCGGAAATGAATTGAATTTCAAAATTCAGACTACGTCAACCAAATTTTCATCCGATTGAATCAATTGAAAATTTTTAAAAAGTCATTGAACACATTTAATATTTTTGTGACACAAATATGGACACACCTATACAAAGTAAATCTCGAAAACGAAAGCTCTATCTAAATAATGCGGATTTCAGTATCCCTGCTTCAACTCGGTCAGACATAAAGGTAAGGCCGATATGCTCGGATATATAGAAATTATAAAACCAATAATTATGAGGTAATAAGATAAGGAATTTCTTATCTGTACACAGAGACGCCTTTTCAGTCCCAATCAGAATGGCGAACAGCAAAGTTTCACCCTAAGATCTAGTGAGCTGGCCAACACCTCAAGATATGAAGAGGTATTCAATTTCATTTGTAATCTATACTAGTAGTCTCTTATATATTGTCACCTCCAATTGGATTAAAATATATTTCCACCAACTGCCATTTTTAATTGACTCAAGCTTGATTTATTTATACACATTAGGGAATTCGTTCGGATTACACACACGCAACAGAGCTCAATAATTTGTCGTGCCATCTCAGAAGTGACATTGACGAAGATACTAATCCGAGAATGTACAACGGATCAAGAATAACTGAACCCGAGGCTTTGTTGCTGATTTCGGGATTTATCACGAAGCACAAGTGTACTGGCGATGCAATTTTGAACCTCCTGGAACTTTTGAATTTTTTCATACCCGAAGACGTGACAATTCCGCAAACAATATATACATTTCACAAAAAGTTTCCCAAGTGTCAATCGGTTGCAACTGAACATTACTATTGCCCGGAATGTGGAGAATACATAGGAGTAAAATCCGTTGAATCGAGTATACGGTGCCCTGGTTGTGATAAACCATTAAATCAACAGAAACTCAGAAATGAGGGATCCTTTTTTATAAGTTTTGATATTAAATCTCAACTTGAATCTATTTTGAACAACCAGCAAAATTCGGCCAACGTGTTCACAAGAATCTCAAAACGCAATAATCGTGAAGTTAAGGATTCATATGAAGATATTCTCGATGGTGATATGTACAAGCAGCTAAACCTTGGCGACACCGATCTATCGTGTACTTTTAATACCGACGGCGTTCCATTGTTTAAGTCATCCAAGTTTTCAATTTGGCCACTTCTGTTGTCGTTAAATGAGCTCGGTCACACTGTCAGGTACAAAAATACATTTGTTGCAGCTCTTTGGTTTGACACATTTTTCACCCCCTTCGTAAATACTTGCATTGAGTTATCAAGAACAGGCGAAATAGTATGGAAACATAAAGGAGCCGTTCTTAGAAGTAATATCTTTTTTCCGATTCTGGTAACTGACACGGTAGCTCGGTGCATGTGTCAGGGATTGACTCAGTTCAACGGGGCATACGGATGCACCTGGTGTTTGCGAAAAGGAGAAAGTCTCAAACTTGCAAATAATAAGAATAAGTGGGTGTATCCGGAAAAAGGTGACCAAGTTATAGTTAGAACCAAAGCGGGATTCATTGGCCACCTAAAAGAGTACTCAAATCAGTTAGAAACAAATCCATTACAAAAGAGTTACATGGGGGTAAAAGCGGGATCTAAGTTGTTGCTTATTCCAAAATTTGACATTGTTAATGGATTTGTATTCGATTATATGCATGCCGCCTTCCTTGGGGTCGCGAGGGCGTTAACGAATGCGTGGCTTGATTCAAGAAGTCATAACAGTCCCTTTTACATTGGCTTGAAAATTAGAGACATTAACGAAAAGCTTTTACGCTTTATGGTCCCAAACTATTTTAGCCGCTCAATCAGATCAGTCGACGACAGGGCATTTTGGAAAGCATCGGAATGGCGTACTTGGACATTCGTCGCTACCATTGTATTAAAAAATATTTTACCACTTCCCTATCTCTTGAATTTTTCCAAATTCGTCATTGGAATAATGAAATTGAGTTGTCAATCTGTCAGTGAATTAGATATTACTTCGGCTAACGAACATCTACAAGATTTTGTTACAGGTGTTGCGAAACTGTACGGCCCGGATTTTTGCTCATTCAATATTCATTCCTTATTGCATGCGTCTAAATGTGTACAAAATTGGGGGCCACTGTGGGCTTACTCTGCGTTTCAATTTGAGAACTATAACGGTGTTCTCCTAAATTTGTTCAATGGGTCACAAAAAATTGAAATTCAAATCTCAAACAGAATCAGCAAAATGCTTACAGCTATGAAACTATGCAACGAAATTACTGTAACTCCTCCAGTAGAATACTTTATTCGATTAGTTAAGCATAGCCGACTGAAGAAAATTTTTGTAAAAAGCGAATCCTCTTTATTCTTCGGCAATGGTCGATATTATTGCTTTTCAAGCGAAGAAAGAACTCAGCTGACTCAATTCGGAGTTACCAGCAGGCTGGGTAAATGTTACAAGTCATGTTTTGTAAATTCGCTCACATTTTCTATTTTAAATGAGACTAGCCGAAAACGATGTAACTGCATTACCGAAGTAAATGGGCAATTCTTTATTATCAGGAAACTAATTATATCCAATTCAATACCAATATGTTTTGCCTCGCATATTAGAGTAAGAGAAAATAATATTAACCCATTCGTTTTGATGTAATAAGTTTAGCCAAGAAGGTCACAATTATTCCTGTTAGCGAGTTGAAATCTAAGTTTCTGTGTAATAAGAGCGGCCCAAATTCAAGTTTTCTAACTATAGTTAAACTCCCTAACACTGTTGAATCTGACTAATCCAAATAAAGGCTATAATTTTCAGCAAATGTGCATAATTGTTTCTGCGGATTTGCTTTTGCATAATACTGCCCATACGGTCATACAAATCATTTATGCATAATATTCTACGCATAAAACTCATTGCACAATTTGGGTTACTTTTTCACAAGTATGCATAATTCTTTGTGCATATAGTCTGCAACATAGCTTGTTTAGAATAATGTAAACACAATTATGCAGAAATATTTATTCACGGCTCCGACTATGCATATTTTATGCATAACTTTTTTAATCGGGCTACCAAATAGGTCTACATTATATCCAGCGGAGAGATTGGTTCTACAAAACTCCTGTATAATAATTTGCAGGTAACATAACTCCCAAATCATGTTTCCACTCTTTAAATCAAACTTTTTCCATTACAAATATACAATCAACACTTCCTGAACATGACAATTCCCCAAATAAATGGGCAACTACATCACCATGCAAAAGTAAACACATAAGGATCAGACAGCAATTTAGTACACATTCAATTGTCAAACATATAGCGCTAGTCAAACACAACCATAATTCAGACTTTCAAACGTAACACGCATCGCACAGGTAACGCCTACATTTCAGCAACTAGTTTTCAATTTACAACTTGAAGTCTTGATTTTTGCGACTTAATGAGATGAGTTCTTAATAGACCTAAGAATGACGACGCTCTCTTCAGGTTTTCAGGTAATGCGTTCCACAATTTAACAGAACTATATATTAATGTCGAAAAATCAAAAAGGGAATTCAGTTTAATATTAGGATGAATATCACTAGACGAAGATATTGGCTATCGATGAAAATCAGACAGGGAAATACTCTCCGAAGAATTGGAACATTAAGAACATTAAAAGATCATTATTACATGATTCATGAACTTTGCATGTCATGGACTTCTTATTTTCCTTGTAAGACTGTAGCCGCTTATTCAGTGAGAAAGCCAGAAGCTTAAGAAACAAAAATTGTTCACAAAGAAGACCATCATCACAATAGAAATTACAGACGGGAGTCACAAATTAAAATTTTCCTCCAAGCCCCTGACAGTATTCAATGTTCCTAAAATGCTTTTCTACGCCGAACAGCAATGCCCATACCTTGGAGTCAAAGTTGCACACCTATCCCCAATAATTTCTACTAAGTGAAGGCCTTCCCTTGCCCAAATACCCGACGTTTTCTGATTGCTTTTTCTTTAAAACAATCAAAATAGAAATTAAATTCGGAATAAGCAGAAGGAGATTGATTGCGCCCATTCTCATTTCACGAAACGTACACTACCTTGCATTACAACACCATGATGATTGCGAGGTCAATTTTTCAATGGATGTATTTACTACGTGATTACGTTACCTTAAAGATATACAAGTTCCGCGTATTCTCTGTACTTGAAAATGGGGACGACATATGCCGTGTCGACAGGACAATTGCAGAATAATCAAGTGTTAAGTTTTACAGGTGTGGTCCATGGCTGTTACTCTAATCTCGAACTGCAATGTACGCAATAATTTATTAATTCCAATAATCGAACGTACGTCTATATACAGGTGTTGTTATAGGTAACCTAAATTCGAGGCCGGATCTACAATTCAAGCATGTACAGGGTGACACCAAAGTGTCTACTCGCCGCAACTCCTTTATTTCTGACGCAATTCAAAATGTGAGACAGCCATTTTATTCAAAATTTAATTGCACGTCTTGCAAATCATGTGACAGTGAGTTGTGATGCACGCTGCTCGCGCGCTATAAGTAAAAACCACACGGCGGCAAATGTAAGAATGAATCCCCCGAACAGCGATTGACCCAGAAATTTATATAGAGCTACTCCTTGACGTCTTGAACAATGTTTAAATGGGACTCGCGACAAAATTGAATTGCGTCCAAAATAAAGCAGTTACAGAGAATATACTTCGTTTTGGACCACCCTGAACTATATAGTAATGGGCAAGTAAATTCACTGTTAAATAAAGCTAATTAGGAAATGTTTACAATTTAGGAATAGAAAGCCGAGAAATTTAGGAAAAGTTTGTCACAAATGTGATATGCGGCATATCGCCTGGTAATGGCCATACATAGTATTACCACAAACTACTGGTTCCACAAAGTGATAACTCGGAAGGTCACGGTTGGTCGTATTGGTAACAGTGAAAATATGTGCGAATTGGTAAATTTTTTTTGATATGTTGTACAATACGTCGTAGTGGTGTTACCAGTGGCGTCGAAAAGGGGGTACGCGGGGGGACACGCGTCCCTGGGCCCACCGGCTCCAAACTTACACTAGATAAAAATGGATTTTAAAAGGGCCCTAAATTGCAAGGTAAGTGGCCTTTTCGGGAATTTTTTAATGGGCCCAGGGCCCCAGCTCTCTAAAATATTGGAAGGAAAATAGTGTGAAGGCAGTGCAGTGGCGACTCAACCTTCTCTAAAAAGAAGTTTTACATGCAACATGACGTTAAAATAACTTTAAAAAAATTTTCGGCTGCGGCGGTCGCTCCACGGGGATTGCGATTTCGCGCGCGGCCGACCGGCCCATACTTCCCGGGGACATGGCCGAGCACTACCCCCCGCCAAGCTTATACGAGTACAAGAGGCGGCCCGAATAAGTATTATGTCCCGGAGCCCAAAAATCGTTACGACGCCACTGGGTGTTACGTCGTTTTAGTATTGGCGACTTACTCCTAGTGTCATAAACAGTGACCCTACAAATGTCACGACAGGTCATAGCGGTCACCGAAAGCAATAGACGGGAACCTTACGTTATTTCTCATTCCTCGAAACGTTCACAATAGTACGTTCCGTTCCTTCCCCATAAAGTCGTGCGTCAATGGATATACATATTTACTAATTGATAACGTTATCATAAATATAGACAAGTGTCATATTTATTCATAAAACTTTTATGTGCATAAAAATCGGGACGGGGTGTGTGTGTTGAACAGGGACAGGAAATACTGGCTTTGGCAGTAATGTAAGGTAGCGACATCACTTTTATTGAATCAAAACAATTTTCCCATTGCGGATTGAATCACAACTGTTAATATTCAGAGATGGCTTCCGTAGCTTTTACTATAATCTCGAACTGTGATGCGTAAACATGACTTGCTAATTTCAACAGTCATACGCACACCTTATATACAGTGGTTGATATAGGTAACATAAAATCGAGGCAGGAGATACAATACACACATCGCTCACATCACGTCATTCCGAAATTCGTAAAGTTAGTACACAATTAAGACTACGTAATAATATTTCAGGTCATATAAATTATCGAATTTATCCGTGTAACACTATGTGCTATGGTTGATTACGCAGGGTAAAAAAATAAGATACATTTCCTGCTTACCTTCTAATGACGGTGCTAAGAACTTCCGACGGTAGTGAGTGTGTACCACTTAATATTTGGGTTAAATAATTTGTCCTAAAACTATTGTATGCCTCGGGTTATCGAATAACATATTACCCGTATTTTGCTTCCCGGGTGAGTTGTGGTCATCTTGATTGAAAATATTTAAATTCATGGACAAAATGTGTTGTTGTTTCTATGTATCTTAAATTCTCCTTTGCCGTCAAGTCGGAATATTAAATGAATATTAAAATTAAGTGTTTTATTTTCTGGACAGAAATAAATTGTGAACCTGTAATAACCAACGACTGAACGAACGGGGTGGTCGCTGGTGTCGATGTTCACATACTACTACAAAAGGTGACGTTTCTCTTAAACCGAACGGTCTTAATTCTGAAGTGCAACATTTCAAGACTGACCCCAGACCCGCATCATTCTTCAAAAAATTCATATCGTTGGATAATTCTTTCGGTCATATAATTTAAAATATAGAACGGATATTAGATAACAATTGGCCACGCCAAAGATTATGGGTTAATGGATTATATGTCCAATAGGATTTCTTGAACTGTGTTACACATCAACTTTTTCTTAGTACGGGCACGTCAACGACAACACTATCACCTTAAACTATAAATCAAAATCACCTTCAATAATGAACCCAAAAGAAGAACTAGGTACGGACTTAATACATATACATGAAACATAAGTTTGAATGATTTTGTTTGAAATATTCTAATTTAGTTATTTGTATTATGTGTTTTCAGAAATGATGGTTGACCCAGCGGTTTCGGCAGAACCAGTTGCAACTGAAGTGGTGAGTGGCGATGGTACCTTACAGCTTGTAAAGTAAAGGTTGTGTCATTACAATTTCGTTTTGATGGAGCAAATCCTCCCCTAGATTTTCGTGTTTATAAATAAAATTGCAGCGTCTAGGCCAGAATCAAAAGTCTGCTTGAGCTTCACCCTTTTAACGACGAGCATAGACGTTCAAAGCGTCTTAGCAAATTTCGTTGACTAATTTAACGAATTCACGTCTGCCGGGTCCTTCTAATTACGGGCTATTAATGGGGAATAACCTTAATGTCAAGCTTTAGTTTTCTGAGCAGCAGTCTCACATTTCAGATTCTATATTATTGTTATTGGATTTTGCAAAAATAGAAAATCCAGCTCAGTACGAAGATGGAGCTCTACTGCAAATGAATTTACCTAGGACATATGTGAAATGGGTGGAGCTATAGAATATCACTTGATTGTAGAGTCCAGAATAATCTATCCGAATTCTAATCCTAAAAAAATGTCCGCTTTATTCAAGATTTCCACCCTGCCAAAACGTTTACTGTATTACTAAATCACACCAAAAGCATAAATGTAAGTATGAAAGTATTAGCTGACCCAGATTTTGATAGCAATAACGTAAATTAATTAATGATTAGTCACCATTGCAATTAAAATGCTAATAATATCATGATTCCTTTTTTCCTTTTCAAAGACTCAACCGCCAACTGGAACTGATCCATCCGATCTCGGGTACCTTACCGTTGGGAGTTTCGGAAGTAAGTCAAATGTTGACTGTAGCCATTTTTGCAAAAGTTCTAACCCGAGAAGTCTAACCGATAGGTCGCTAGATATACGTAGACAGTAACTTTCGTCCAAACAGTTTGATTTTTCGAGAAAGAACCTACCAAGCGGTCAGGGCTACTGTGTTTACATAAGAAAATACAGTCAAGTCCAACCGTCTACTTATTGCCATGATGACCATGAGCTATTCATTTCAATTAACACTTCATGTATATTTACTTGCAGTCTATCGAGCCAAAGCGAAAAATACCAAAAGACGGAATATATTGATTGTCACTGGAGCAATAATATTAGCCGTCATAATTGCGCCAATCGTTTTCACACTTCAGTCACAAAAAGGTCACACTGACGCGCCAGACCAGAGCGATATTGAAGAATCTGCGGGACTTGTGGTAACCGATCACGCCGGCTTAACATCCCTGGATTGCGCGGAATTAGTTGACCTTGAATATATTATGTCCTCAACGGATCCATCTCAAGAATGGTTTCAAAGGTGTGGGCGTAATTCTCTGAATAATCTGATCATCAAAGGGAATTTTACATTTCTCCAAATCTCTCAAATGTTATCCACAAATTTACAATACTCATTGGAAAGCTTAACCTTTGAAGGTCCTCATATCTGCAAGGCATTCCAATTTGAAGGTGAAGTCTGTTCGGAGAAATATGATCTTGGAAAATTGGAGTACTTGAAATTCCGGGGGATTGAATCAGAATGTACGGAAGTATTTGACTTTTTTAGTGAATGTTTCAACTTTCAAAAAGATTGCAACGTAAGAATTGATCATTCACCCAAACTGAAGTTAAGCGTAAGAAGTTTGACAAAGTTGAAAGACAAGACTCGCAGTAAAATTGTGATAAATTCGCGTTTAGCATAAGCAGTTCCACCTATGGAATAATTTCACGCATCTGTGTATGTCATTATGTCTGAATATTATTATGTTTTTAATTTTTCAGTTAGCGGCACTAGAAAATGTATTTAATTCTAGAAAACATTTATTGTCGTTCGTCTTGTAGTTTTTATAAACTTCTACCTCATTGTTAAGTTGTCGATCGCAAGAAACTAAAACAAAGCATGTCCTCATTTCATATTTGCCAACATGAATCCAGTCGTACTGTGGTCCAAGGTCCCGTTGCAAAATCATTTACAATGTAATATATTTTGTGAATAACCAAACTCAAATGTACTTCGATCTCTAATTAACATATATGAAATCTGTACATTATTTGGTACGAATATGGTACGTTTACAATAATCATTTTCCAGTCAGTGGCACCCAGACCCTTTTTTTCCCTATTAACGTAATGACAAGAAAATCCCAATTTGCACAAAAGTAGCTAATGCTTATACAGCTTGAATATGCGTCATATTTCCTTGTAAGCTCTTGGGTTTGGATTTGTAAGTGTAAATATTAACATCACGTGTATCCCTAATAAGACAATCAACACGCGTACTCTGTATGTCTGAATGCAGGGGTTAACACTCTAATAAAAAAACAAACAAACAAACATTACATGAATTCAGTTGGTCAGTGTTCTGAAGTCAGATATCGTTAGCTGATATGACCAATGCAAAAAGGAAGCTTCTGCTCACGTCTTTCCCATATCCGGAGTTTGGTTTGGTTTGGTTTATTCGATTTATGCCTAATTAAGTTGTTTCCTGTCCTCGGAATATGAAACTATTTTAGAATTGTCACCATATAATGGGTACAAAGATGAGCGTCACCCAAGACCTGATTTCTGAGCAACGAAGAAAAAGAATTTCGTGCTGATGACAGTATTGAAGGAACTCAAGAACGATGAAACAGTGTACTTCAAATTCGATGAGTTTTGTACGTGGAAATAAAAATTCAACGACCTACTATAAATTAGCCAATTCGCATTTGGAATTAGAGAATATCTTATTATCTCAATATATAGACCACTCCTAAGTTGGTGTATTATATTAAAATAAATACTACTATGTTCATGCAAACTGAAGGCTAACTCTTGCATCTGCCCTGCTTTTCTGTTAACCGTAAATGGATTCCATTATGATACGAACATATTCTGTGCAAGTCAGCTTTTGTTAGAACTTCGCAAAAATTAAGCGCACCACATCTATCAGGATATTATAAAACTGATAAGTTCGTCGACTGTGTTTGTAGGTTGTGGTCTTCAAGAAAATCACAATAAATATATGTTTTCCGTTGTACATTACTCTAATTTGATAAATAATCACCGACCTGTCGTCAAAACACCAATTTTCCATGACAAACGTCGGAACTAAAATGATAATTTGAATTAATGAATCCTGTGCACGGAATTTTAATTATTTTGGTATGCATTACTAAACCATATGAGGAGTTTAGTTTGGTTTAGAATTTTGGGAATTCATAATTCATATGATAAGACGGGAAGGGAAATTACTTTTAAATCACCCATCGTACTCTGCTTGTGATTACGTTATCACAACGACACAAGTCGTACATTCATTCACAATACTTCTGTGGATAAAAATATTAACTTGGCCTAACAGAGACTGATATTACTGGCGTCGGCTGGCATAGTAGCGAGATCAAATTTATCGAATCGTAATAAAGGATACCGCACAAAGGGCAAGGCAAATAACCCCCCGTAAGAATTGGCTATATTTTGGATATGTTATAGCCCTCGACCTCCTGAACAACTTTTGTGAAGGGCCCAACACGGAAGCTCAATTAGCTCAACTCTGGTGACCTGTAGAGGTCACCAAAGTTTGACCTCTGGTTCCCTGGTAACCGAAAAAATAACCTCTACAGAAGTTGTTCCACCCAGTGAGACAAGCAACTTTTCCCTCTAGCATTTTTCTCTGCGGTCAACCCCCGACGTTATAGGTCAGTGTCAAAGTTCTGTCATGATTCAACAAATTGACCTGTCACCTCTGGGG
>JAQFYE010001969.1:0-20018 GCA_034694305.1 Protaphorura glebata | reverse complement strand
CCCATAGTAGTAGTTTGAAGATTAGATAATTAAATAATTTTCTAATTTTTCAATTGCAGGTCGTCCACCGCCAAAAGTTACTTGGTGGCGAGGAGGTAACCTTGTAGATGACTCCTTCAAAATTATAACTGAAGGAACAGTTCAAAATAAGATGGACGTGAGTGCGCTCTCGAGGTCTGATCTTCATGCCATTTTTACGTGCCAAGCCAGTAATAACAATATGAGTGAGCCCATCACTACTACTGTCCAAGTCGAGATGTATTGTGAGTTCATCATTTTTTACACAATTTCTCACTACACCTTAAGCCTAGTGTAGAGTAGGTACTCGCATTCTTTCACACTTCAATTTTAATAATTAATGGTTTGTCGGGGTCTCTGCTGCTCGCCTTCATCATTAAATTCAACCCCTGGAAGGCTTGAAAGTCACATCATATTATTAACAATCTTTTCCATCCGTAATTTATTACTAGGACGTAGTCTTTTCAACAGTTAATGCTTCCTTTTAACAGCCGTCCATGCAACGTGGCAGGATAATTACCAATTACATCTGATTTTTCACAAATTGTAGTCAGATTTGTAAAATATGAACGAAACTAATTAGAAAAGTAGCAAGAACTTTACTCTAACTATTTCTCGTCCATAGTTTTGATTATGAAGATGTGACCCGAATATATGGTGACAGCTCGGTGTAAAGATCTGTCCTTTTTAGCATACGTATATAATATATGAAATGTTCGAACTGCGCGAATTTAAAAGTAAAGCATACTGGATACGACAACAATTTGTTAGTACAATAAATTCTGTAAAGGTAAAACAGGTTTGCGGAGATTTCACTGTGCAGATTCTAGTTAATTACTAGAAATTTTTGGAAACATCTTGCGCCTTTCATTAGGTTGAATTCTGGTGACGATGGTGGATTTTCGCATTAGAAATATGAAAAAATTATCTACCGACGCCATTTTCATTGTTCATGTTTGGACCAATTTGAATTTCACGCAGAAATTGTGTGACTTTTTGGTTACATATTTTGTATTAGTAGTAATTGGACAGAAAAGTGTCGATTTAATGGTCCGTTTGAGTAGAAATTGAAAGTAAGATATCTGGAGAAAGCGGTGAAAATTTTGCCGGTTGGAAAGTTGGAGTAAATTTTGGTCGACCAACTTCCGTTTCGTTTAAAGAGGCCTGTGCTAGGATAACCGGAGAAGGGACTCTGGAGAAAGTTTATTTTAATAATAAAATAGTAGTAGTCAAGTTTTGGGAGCGACGAGTCGTCGTCCTACTGGAGGTATTTCTACTATTATTATAATGATGTAGAGGAAAATCCTTGGGGTTCGGAGTCAGTGATATATTGCTCAAGTAGTGTTAGTCTGGTGATGGAGATATAAACACGTACATTTCTCACGTCTCCATGTCTTTTCTACCTTATTATATGTACTTCTACTACCCCATTGTACCCACTCTATCATTAATCTCTCAAGAAGACATATGTCATTCATCCACGCATTTGTCATACCTTTCATTCAAACCATTCAAAAACTTCTATCCCTGTCCTCATCAAACTTTACTCAACTTCAACTTCTCAACATTCCTTTTACCATATACAATCACACTCTCATTCCTTAGATGTCGAAGACATGTAAGCATTCAAATACACTTTGAAGTTGCTCTTTATTTCTTAAATATAATAGAACACCAAAATGCAATGACAGGAGCTACACAGCGACAGCGCACTCAAAGGGTCGTCTTTTCATTTCATTCCTGAAGTATTAGAAACTGTGTATGCTCCGCTCAGGTCATCAAAGTAGTTAAAGTCGTCTCTTAAACTGCCTTGGCGTGATTTCATTTTAATATCGCATGGATTCTCTGATTTCATCCAATTCTTTCGACTGTCAGTGTTAGTACATAGTATGTCCGCTCCCTAAGCCATTGGCGTCAGTAGCCCTCGGTCAATTCATTTTTTGTCAGATCCTTCAACCGGTAGATGGAGCATGAGTTTTAATTTTCGAATAGGTAGGAAAGTCAGGTACCAGGTGCCCAATATGGTTCATATGACATTGGATGTAGTGTGGCCATAGTGCATTAATGTATTCGTCTAAATGAAGTGAATTCTGAACCTGCATAGAACGGTTGAGGGCTTTGTCTCTCGCAGAAACAGACAATAAGCCACGATTTTAGAAAGATTGTGTTATATCTGAATTCTGTCATCGCAAAACTTAAGTGATAAGTCCAAAGTATAATCCTCGGTTGAATAACAGCTTTCTAGCTAATTGGGTTAAAAAACAACGAATTGCACAGATATTCATTTTCATCTAGCCAAGAAATTATTCAGGTAGTAAGCAAAAGTTTGTCATTTGTCGTAAAGTTTACACAATAATGCTTTGAAGCGCTGAAATTCCACTCTTGGCACTTTCAATACTACATGGTCTCTAAAAAATGAATCTCTCAAAGGCGATATAGTAAGCCAAGTATCAACTAGAAAAGAAATGTGTTGAGCTCGAAGTCTTTTTTCTTGAAATGACGCCTTCCTTGACATTTCTACCTCCAAATATGAGTGTCACTGGCCTACCCACCCTGCCTTGCACTTTGTGTTCTGTATGATTCGAAACCTTGTGAGTGTCATTGTCGTCTCGAAGATGGAAGGGCGGACCCCATGAAATGTTCTTCGTTGACAACAACATTAATCTCTCCATTTTACAAACTTACCCAAATTTTCGAAGAGGTTCTTTTTACTATTCAAAATACAAAGAGGTTCGGTTCCTGAGGTCCCAGTCGCATTGCATGTACGGCATGTGGCGTATTCTCTTCATCGGAGCCAACAGGGCGTGTCATTTCCCAAGGTACGCACGCTACTGCTTCTGCTACTTGGACTTGGCTTTTTCTTCTTTTCCCGAGTCAATTCACTGGATAATGAGTTTGAAGAAGTAGAAGAGAGTCAAACTCTGTATGTATAAGGAGATACTTTACGTTATTCTACTCGACCTGAAGCATTAAGAACCACGACGCGCGTTTCCTTAATAAACGCAAGGTTGACGAAATTGTGATTTCATTAGCCCTCGTCGACTCCTAGCTATAAATATATGCACGGAGGAGTAGTCCTCTGTGAATTAAATGGAGGAAACGGTTTCCAGTCAAAGTCCCTTGGAAAACCTTAAGCAAAGGATGGAAATGCAAATGGAAAGAGCATTCGTTCCGTGAAGGAAGTTGAAGCCGTGGAAATCGATATATATCTCTTTTACATATGTAAAAGCAGTAGTGAGCAGTAGTGAGCAGTAGTCTTCCTTGTCTGTCTACCAGCAGTCAAACTATCTTCACCTATGGAGTTGTATTAAATCCACAAGGGACGGACTATGGAAGAGCGGCAAGAAAATATAGAGCAGAACAGAGTACACCCCAGGAGAAACTCTATGGATTTTCACTTTGTCTTTCTTCTCTTTAGAATTTGCATACATGGCGAATGGTGATGGCGTTAGATTTCCAACAGAAATTCTCAAACTACCGGCTTGAGAATTACCTTAGTTTTCAAAATACTATTTACTTTCCGTTGTTATAATTATGGACGAATCTCTCAAGTTGAACTCGTCAGAGGCACAAAAACCGCGCCGATTTACAGAGATCTCATCTGATGAACGCCACTAGGTATTTTGTCCGTTTTAGGGAGTCCAATTTATAGAGTGTCGAAACTAACGGTGACAATGCTCTAGCCAAAGGTTCAGAAAGGTATTATTGTGGTGAAACATCGTCAAGTCAAAATGACCATAATTGGTGTCTGCCTCAGCCAGAACCAATATTAGTGTTCGCGTGAACTACGTTGGAGTAATAGTAAAAATTAATTAGAAACAACGAAGACTCTGAAATAAGAATGACCCTTCCTACTAGACTAATAAGTTCGGTAAGTAATAGAGTGGTTAGCAATCATAACCACAACTATACGGAAGTGACCCGGATGCTGGGGATTTCACATGAACTGGCCCTTTTTGAGAAAATTAAATCCTTCACATTCTAGTATTGTGTTTCGTTTGCCAGTTTAGTTTGACTAATACATAGACTCTTGACTTACTAATTTTTCAAAGTACGGTACTACTATTAAATATTATCAGAAATATTTTGCAGCAAGTCCAACTTAAACGACCATCTTAAACTTTAGTATACGGATCGCGATTCCTCAACAATGTGTATAGAAGTGTAGGCGTGAACACATGCTACTCCCTTTTATTTGTGTAAGCGGTCCATGGAAAAGACGAAAATAACTGAACAAAACGAAACAAGAGTTTAACAAACAAAATAAGCAGACGGTCTAGAAGTAGAGCTTGGAAGTTTTAGTAGACTTTTAGCTATACATAGATATAGATTGACAGTGAAAGCTAAAAGTCTAGGACTCGGAGCTATAGAAAAGGTTAAGTTGGTTCGAATTGAGACTTTTAGGGGTTTGACGGGTCGTATACTTTGAGAGAAAGAACTTGTTAGGTACTGCACACGAATTCAAAATGCTCAATCGGCTTCCAACGTACTTTCCATCCTATGGATACTACGGTAATGCAATGCAGTGCCAGTGCCATTATCGTAAATAATTTACGCAATTCCAAACCGGAGTGTACGGGAGAGTTTGGTTGGAAATAACGAGTATGTCCCTACAACACTCTCATTACAACTACAACTAGTCGGTAGAAAGTCGACGACAATGTAGCCTAAAAACGGTATACCATGCACACAAATACGGTATAAGGCATGGCATGCAGTGCACAGAGTTTACGTTACCGTATTCTTTGACGTTAATGTACTTCACTCTCGTTTGTATTTCGCCGGCCTTAAAAAGAGACCGAAAATTAAAGTCCACACTCAGGGGGTCTAAACACTTTTGTCTTGGGCCGGGCCCAGCTTCCCTTCTATCCTCGCAAATCATTTGAGTCAAACAAATCAACCACTTCACACAGATTCCAATCTCAATCCTTACGTGACGCAATCGTAATCCATGATTGACTTTAAAAACATTCTTCTTGTTAGATTGAACAAAATGAATTTTTGATCGTAACGTAGAGCTTACAAGGAGACCATTTCTCAAGTAAAACTCGAATGAGGTCAAAAATTTCAATTTGGGTCTTTGGAAGTATCTTGGTTGGAATATGTCATACATAATGTTGCTCACACTTAAACCTTTCCACTTCCAAGTTCAAAGTCAGACCCGGAATGTTTAAGAAATTTCTAGCAATGAACCAAAATTAGTGTATCCCACAATGTACGCCAGGATGCCTGATCTACCGTAAATGACCGATTAAGTGATCGGGGGCTTAATTATTTTAAATTTGCGGCGTTTATTTAAGAACCGAGGCGATTCGAACAATACGCGTTCTCATGGAACTACCGATTTCATGACCCGTCGTTTAATCAAGCCAAGGCGTCTATAAGTCCCAGAAGTTAATCGGTCATTTACGGTAATTTCTCAGGTTCAGATTCACTGAATTTGAGTTCTACATAAAAAGTGGGTTCCTTGTTAATAATAATAGTAATATATTCCATCTCGGCGGATGCGGATGATGAAAGAAAAAGTTGGCTGGGTCTTTTAAACTTGAATCTTCAAACGTTGACTAGCATATAAGCAATCCACTCGTAATAACTCATTAGACATGACATGGAAGAGTAAGTAATAGGTATTCAGACTCATGAACGAGAGAGAACTCAGTAGATTTTCTTTTGATTCTTTTCGAGTAGTTGGAATCGTTCCTTTGAATCGTTTAATAAGAATTGCTTCTTTCCACAAACTATACAAACAATGTTTGATAGTCGAGTTGAGATTCGGGATTATTTGTCATGGGAAGTTGAGCGGTTTAATTCAAACCTTAACGACGCAAACTCGTTAACTTTTTTGATCAAAAGAAAGTTTTAGGAAGACGTTCTCTAAAATGAGATGAGATGAAAGATTATTCTTGAATTCACGCATAACTGATTATTACACTTTTTGCAAATTCTTTATCGACTGAATCCATTGCGATTTTTTATGTCTTTGAAATTCCTACGTTACACTACTCGAAGATTATTTTAATTATCTCGTAAGATGGCTTCGGTTATAAGCCATCTTCTTCGGTCTAAAGGATCCGGAGTTAGACCGAAAAAATCACATAGCGCGCTTGGACTACAACCGAATATTCGTAATTTTTCCCCCAACATTAATGAATTATTCTGAACTACGAATTACTCGTAGCCCTGCCAAATCTCTACGCATGATTTTCTATCCTCTCCGAGGTAGACTTGGAACTTCACCAAATCTACAAATATTTTCTTACAACGATTCTTAGCCTGTACCACGCACTTATTCCGCTCCATATCTCTTTCTTATATCACTGTAATTATAGGCTCAATTAGGCATATTTATTAGAAAAGTTTCCGCCAGCTTATCTATTAAGGTAATGCAAATGGCAAATTGCTTCCACTGCTATCCACCTGCACATTTCCGAAAATGGAGATTTCTGAAAACATCTGCATTTGTGACACACCTCCGGGCTAATAAGTCTTCTTCAGCATCTGGGCCTTTCAATCCACCCTTTTCTGTAGAATTCTTAGACGGATGCGGGTAGAGGGGACATCTGGATGGCGTGTTGAGGAAGAAAAAGATGAGAATTTGAAGGTGTCAATCAAATGATTATAAATAGAGGAGATATCTGTGCATCCGCAATGGGAATACATCCCCCCATTCAAGATTGACTGGGTAGATTTAAGTCTAAGACTTAGACCTTGCGCACCACCCACACCAGACACCACATCGGTATTTTGGTATGGTATCAGTGGTAATACCAATGCAATGCGGGTTCATACGAATACGAATACGAATGTCTATGGAAAGACAGGTTTAAGTACAAAGGGATCAGAAGAAGAGAAACTGTATGTGGTGGGTAATATGTTAGTTTGCTAAGGTAGTCCTAGGAGTAGAGTCCTAGAATTCTAGAAATGTATATGTACGGGAGATACACACTTAATCATGATTTATATCACACGGTGGATTGCTTCAAAGTTGTGACTTGGAAATTGGACTTTCATAGAGAAACATCTAGCTAGAATAGGAAAGACGAACAAAAGGAAATTTAGTACGAAACAGGCGTAACACGTGCCTGCCGTCGAGACTGTATTGTTTTCATCCTTTTGTTTAGCGACAACTCCAATGACATGACAGCACAGTGCAGTAGTCAGTCGTCGAGAAATTCGTTCTTCATTGTGGTTATGAACGTACGAACCAACGCTTTTCCTCAGAAATTTCAATCTTGTTCTGTCGTCAACGTGTTTAAATTTTACAGGTAGGTGGAGATAATTAAGTCAAAGTCGAAGTACTTTCTCCGGACTTTCACCTCACTACTAAGAATTCTGCTGCCCGCCGTGCGCCGTCTCTTCTTAGATTAATCCTACAATAATCAAAATATCACAGGACCTGACGGTGTATATGCTTCTAGAAGGTTCTAAATATATGCTTCGGGGTATATTCAAATTTTATGACTGCGGTGAATCGAACTCACATCTCAACCTTCCCGAAGTATTGTTCTACCACTCAACTACGCTCCCACGGTTAATATAGTCTACACGCAGACAGTTCTATTAAGTACCTGGTCGTTACACCTCTGTGTCGATAACAAGGGCTCAAAATATATTTGGTGCCTTGTGGGTAATCGCAATCTATGGATAAACTACCCGAAGGAAATACTAACGGAGCGTATTATCTTACAGAGGAAAGGATAATATTACGGTTACCTTGCCATGAGGTTGGACCGTTGGTCTAACTTTTGATACTCGTCTCGATGCATTTTTCAACGCAATGTGCAGACAGATACAGTGACTTTTACTTTTACATCTCATGAACGCATGGCCAGACTACTTTTCGGGTATTAGGCATAGCAATAGCCCTGGCCTAGCCCCTGTTAGCTTAGCAGGGCATTGCATTGCTTACATTTGGGGGAAAGGATGAGAACGTGAAAGGACTGTAAGCGATATAGAATAGATGATAAAGAGATATGACTTTTGGTAAATAGGACCAGGGTCCAATTCCTTCATTTAAAGTCACAGGCACGTTTAGCGGAGTGGCCAAAATGTGTTATCGCTTTTTCTCGTTAAAAAAAAACCCAAAATGTAATGGGAGTCTTTTCTCTGCTCTGGCTTTCACTTCTTTTCTTCAAAGAGACTCACTTCTAGTTCTCCACGATCCTTTGGCCTTCCAACTTGAACTACTTCAACTAACTGCACAGAGTTGCATTGTCAGGTCAAACCACCACCACACCGCATTTGGTGATTACAAAATTCTATGTACTTCACTTGATCAAAGCGACCAAAGTGCGTCAGTAGTAGGGTATAGGGTTCTCTTTCCATAGCATTCATATTTTATTGAGAGGCCGTATTTCATGCTGAAAACATTCATTTTTCAGAACGGTACCAACAAGAACCCCAACTCACGACAGTCCCAAAGATGAATAATTGTATCGTATTACATTATAAACTATACGTATGTATTTCGTGAACTCTAATTGATTCTGCATTGCAAAGAAAAGTTTTCCGAGAGGATCTTTAACCAAATCTGGTGCATGATGTGTTACAGTCATTAATCTAATAATGCCTGCCGATAATTTTATTAACGACACTAGAAAACCCGTAGATCGAAAACGAACCAGGTGGATCCGTCTAGGCAATTAAAAAGAAGAGATGCCCATTTCCCTTTCACCGCAAACACTGGGGAATAGTGACAGGAAGGAAGGTCGGACGGACAGACAGAATCCTTGGGTCATGGGTCACAAACCCAGGTTACATCTGATAATTTTAAACATTTGCTTGAACTTAATATAAAATTCAATGAGTTAAGAATATTTAAATTGACTGTAACATTTTTATACATGAGATGGTACTCGTAGTTTGACAGTTGTGAAACCCGAGACATATATAAGAGTAGGAACATCTTAAACAGGAATCACAACATTTCTCGTCAAGTCAGAGTCTGAGATAAAGATCCAGTTTCTCGATTGTTCTCAATTTTCTCTCTATTGTTTTTCTTTTCTGCTTCTGCTGTCAAGCAATGTCCTGTTTCCTATCCGAACTCGAACATGTACATGTTCGTTCACGTTTCGTAAAGCATCTAGAATTTTGGGTAGCACGGTCGGTCTTGGATTGATTGATAAGAAGAGTGCACAAGTAGAAAGAATAAAGGGAGAAGTCAAAAAATAGTAGAGCGAGTGAGTGCCAGGAGGCAATCCAGAATTTACTACATACATGAATGATTCTGAATTTGGGGCAGAGAAGATCTTACGGAACGAAGGAAAGATAAATACAGATAGAGATATAATATTGTAGAGACTGAAGGAGACAGGACAAGGATTTCTATCTTCCTTCCTTGTTTTTTCTTCATTTCTAATTTAATATGGTCAAAAGTATTTGTATTCTATGCGCTGGGTTCTTCGCTGCTGTTCGTCTTCTCTGATCTACCCATCGCCTCCAGCCATCGTTATTACAAGGACGACGTACAGCTCATGCCATGCCGGAGAAAGCAAGACTGAGAAAGTGCTTTCTCCAGGACCTTACTAAATGCTTCCTCATAAATTCCACAAAAATATTTACGTTCCGCGGCTCCTGACCATTTCTATAATATTCAAGGCATTCACCTTTAACTTTCTGTGGACCTTACCGGTTCTTATCAAAAGGAAATTAAAAATCGGTTTTAAGGCGAATTTGAAAGTCAAAATTTAAAATTTGTGTTCCCACAGACTTCTTTTTCATTTGCAAGAACCACCGGTTTTGTTGCATTATAATGCCTTACGCGTATCTCATGACCATATTAGGTCTTTTCACTACATAGGAGGTAGCTTGAATTAAACTGATCGCTTCAGTTTGCCCTTGATTTGACATATTTTTGGCCAAAAAGTGCTAATTTTTTTTTGTAAAATCCTTTCATATTAGTTGGGCGTTCACCTTTAATTATTGGAATTCTTGTAATTGGACGTTCACGCAACGAATTACTCTTGCGATAATTAAAAATATACGTACAAACGTACATTCACACCCGCTCATCAAACAATTAGTTGCATACGTGTAAGTCTAATCCAATTTTTCCACGAAACCAAACCTATGTTTGGGAATGAAATTAAATAACAATCACCTCACCCGAGAAAATGACAAATTAAGTCTGGCAACGCCACCCGCAAATTATACACACATATTTTGATTAACTTTCAACGTCTGATGGCGGTGATATAACGGGACAATTCCACCCTCGCTCGTTTTGATGAAATTACTACACTGCGTGCATAGAAAGCTGAAATCCGAGAAATTCCAAGCCTGGTCTCGTCATAGTCGTCGTCAACGCCCAAGGAAATAAAAGAATTCCATAACAAAGAAATTCCATTTGGTAAAAATATCCTGGTTTTGATTTTGGACTCTTTTCAAGGAAGGAAAAGGTCCTTGACGTGGAGCTCATCAAATCTATAACGTATAATGAAATGGAAGTGTAAGGTCCATATAGTCAAGCCTTTACTTATTTGAAATAATCCACGTTCTTTCTCACACAATCCACAAGATGGGTTTTCCAAGTGAGGCGTCACTCATAATATGTACTTCATAGGAAGGTTAGACATATGGATGTCTTTCTGAAATGCCTCAAGAAAATGTGCGAGAAACGGTCTGCTAATACTCATGGACTCAGTCGCCGTGAAATGATGAGTCGAAGGTACATTTTTCGTCGCACCAGAAAAATCCTATAAGGGATAAGGTGTGGATGGATAATTCCTCGGATGAAAAGAATTTTTTTTTTTGCCTCACCTCCCGTCGGAGTTTAAGCTTTCACCGAGTCCTAATCGGATGTGGATTTTATCCCGGCAGTCAGTTCGTCTTTAAAAATATATTATATATGTCACCGGCATTACATGAAATCCAGCGATTTTGGCTTCTCTTTTCATATGCTGTAAGGTTTTCACCTTGCATTCTGGGAGGTTTTTCCCACTTTTGCTCTCAGAAATCAGTAAAGTGCCCTAATGGGGTAGGAAAGAAGGGTACCATCAGGATGCCCAATGATTAATAGACTTTGGGTATAGTATGAGGACAGTACAGTAATGCATTCGTCAAAACGAGGTGAATTCTGAACCTGCACAGCAATTGACGGGCTTTCTCCCTGAAAATCGACGATAAGCCATCAGTTGACAAAAAATGTGTATTATCTGATCCCTGTCATCGCTAGATAGAGATGCAATCGAAGTGATTATTTTTCTCAATTTAAATTCTACGGATCACGAGGACCTTGATGAAATGCCGGGGACATAGAATTCGTTCAGATATCGGCAGCCTGGAAATCCGGTTCTATATGTTGAATGGATGAAGTGCGTTGGTAGTTCTTTCGAATGCCATTGGATTCGCATTGCCCTACATAGGATAACATAACATTGGAAAAAAAGTGAGAATTTAATATGTGAGACTGAAGTAAAAAGTGATTTCCAATTTTCCTCTGTTGAATGGGATCATAGGAGCGTGCACTCAAAGCTCTACTTACACATGTACGTTCCATTCAATTTTTTTTCGGGGGCATTAGGACTAGTGTGTCTTGTAGAATGTGTTCTGTAAAATGAGCTGTGTGGAAATTTCTTTCTACGAATTACTTTACTAATTCGAATTCACCATTTCAATTTCTCCCCACACACTGAGAATTTGCACTTGCCCACCCACATACGTTCAAATTCAAAACAAACATAAAGCAACGCCAACGCTAACTCTTTTTTGACGAATTAAATGAAAGCCATTAGCTAATAAGTAATTTTCTTAAAAATTACGACAGCAGGAGAGACATTTCCCAGAAGTTTCCTTTGGAAAATTTGGGTGGGATTATTTCCAGTACATTGTTTGATAAACATGCCGTAGGGTGTTGTTTGTTTTTACTATTCGAAAACACAATTAGAACAATCGACTTTTCTTATAAAATTTCTCATTAACGACTTTCACCGTAGAACATGTTCATGACAAGTGATTCTTGATGGTAGATTAGATTTCCTTTGGAAATATACTCTCAGTACTCAGATGGAGAAATAAGTCGTTAAAGCGACTACCATGTCTGCCCGAGGGATCGGCCCTCGAATATTGCGAGGGCCTGAACCTTGACATATTAACTAATGCTTGCTACAATCTTATCTAACTTGGAAGTCACACAAACACCTGAATATTTCTATTCGCGCTAAATACTAAGTATGCCAAAAAATGAGTTTCACTGCACTGCAGGTGTTCGAGAAAGAAATTGCAAGGTAGGTTCATTCGGGGAGTGACAAAAAACAGCGTCACTCATGATTATGATGATGGAAAAGAACGGAGGAGTGAGTCTGGAGAACAATAACCCGGAGAGCACCTTCCAGTCTTTATTGTTTATCTTATCTAGTCTATTCTCTTCTTCTATTCATCCCAAAAGCCCAAGCCCAAAAGTTCTTTCAAAGATAAATGAGAAAAAGGTGTTTGCTCGTGCTTTTGCTTTATGCCGGGTCTCGTGTTTTGCTTTTGCTCCGTCTGTATACCTTTTGCTTTTCTCTTGATTGTAAAAAAAGAAAAGGTGTCCAGAGTCTACAGGGTGGGTCATCAAATTCATTTTTTGAACAAAATCTCAAGTTCATGATAATTTTGTCAATATCCTTAAAAAAACTTGTGTCGTAAAAACTAGGCGTTCTGATTGAAAAATTTAAAGCTATTTTTGCATCTCTCATTATATGAAATTAGTACTATTTTTCGACCGGCCACCTTGCATTAAATCATAGTCAGATACTTTGATCGCTTGTTCTGACCATCCCTGTACAAAATACATAGGTCTGAGTCGAGTCTCTCATTTTGTCCTTGGTTCAAACTTATATTCCCATACAAGTGATTTTCCTTTTTCGTGCTTTCCATAATATTCACATTATTGTTGTCAGACACGCGCCTTCCACACGTGTTTGGTTAGGTTTAGGTTCAGACTGGGCTGATGAAGATGTCTGCGGCTGCTCTGAAAAACGTAAAGAAAAAGAAGATGCAAGGAATTTTGTTCAAGCGTCTTCGTCTTCTTGAGTTTTTGTCGAAATTGAAATACGAACTCCCTTCTTCCTTTGTCGTGCTTTTCGTGCGTAAGTGTATTGTGAACTATGTTATGTCTCCGGGGTTCCACGCTCATTTTTCACACCTTCTTAAGACAAGGACTCATGCTGAGTACCGACGCCCGCACGTACATATATCTGTCTAGTTCCATATGAGTTGTTCGCTATGACTTTAATGAAAATTGGAAAACAAGCTTTGCCTCTTTTGTTTTTCACGATAGGATGACATGAAACGATCAGAAGATTTAATGCAAACTACTAGATTTCTAATTATTTTATATTTTATGGAGTAGTTATTGCAAAATTCATGTCATAAAATAGAATTTGGGAGGGAATTAGCTGTTCGACATTTAGAGCACACTATCGTTGATTTATTAAAAATAAGTATAGCATTAGATTTCAGGCATACTAGATCAGAAGTACTATCGTAGTTTACAAGTTGGACGTTCATTCCAGCATGCGTGAGTGTCATAACCCTACCAAATTTTGCATGAGACGCCTTTTCGTTCAAGTTTTCCCCTACTGTTAGAGTGTGGGGCATAATCCATCAGGTCCTGGGATCAATTCCCGGTTGACCTACTTCCCAATTCCTTGTACATCTGGTTCTTCGTGCGGTACTTGGTCTTTACATATCTGAGTTTAATTAGCTGGGCCGATGGGGCCACAAAAGGAACCTCTCTAGAGAGGATTCACTTCCTTCATATCAATTCAGGTCTACGATCCAAGAATACGTTCAGCTGATGAAGCACGAATTTGAAGTGGAAATATTTAAATGACTCGTAACTTTAACTTTTCACCCTTCCTTGACTTAATGGAAACCTAGTAGCATGTTTCCTTGGAAAAATACGCATATGCTCTACCAAGCCTTACGGTGATTGCCAATTAATAGGAGTATTCTTGTATTGAAAGTTAAGGTTTACAAAATACAATTATGTAAGATACAAACATTTGTAACAGACAGTATAAACACTCGTCACCTATTTTATTTGATGTTGGCTCTAAAAATGGTATTTTCTTGTTAAGTACCACGTTCTACTTAGACTCACGTGTGTTGGCCCTTGTGCGACTGTGGAGCCATAACTGACATGACTACTTTTTAGTTGTACTCCACACATGGTCTCTTTTCTGATATGGGGACAGAGACAGTGACTGGGGCTGAAAAGGGATACTTGGTGTCACGCACTTATCGTCAGTCAGCCTGAGCCATAACACTCTTTGCCAGCAGGGCTCAGACTCAAAGTCAGAGTCAAAATCGTGGAAGCAAACTGTAATAATCTCATAATGAAGTCCCATCCTTTCCCCTGCCCGACTTTCTCCGTCCGCCAAGTACTACTGGAAAGGAGATACATAAGTGGAAAACGTCTCTCACAGGAAACATTCCCTTAAAACTCACAATGCATTTTAAAACTAGGCCTCTCAATTCTCAAAGGAAATTTTCCAAATAGGTTCTCCTTTCTTTTCACTCTCAAGTTCTAGGCATGGCTAAAATGTGTTTATTCGGAAGGAGGTGAAGGACTAGTACAGCATTCATCCGTCCGGGTCTTCAGGAACACCGTACTCTAAGGATACTGAACCTGACTCGTGACTCGCAAGGAAACTATTTCCACTGGTAATCGCAGAACCAGCTAAAAATTAGCAGACAGACCCTTACACTTAGTTTTGACGAAGACCCGTACAGAGACACGAGAAATTTCTCCATTGGAGTGTTTTCCTACTACTAGGGATACCTTTCGCACAGAATACTATTTCTAATTCTCTGTGATACTGTAAATGTGGTAAGCACGTACAGAGCTTACCTTTATATTTTAACTGTGCCAAATTATCCGGTTAGAAATGTTTCCTTGTGATCATCTCAATTCGAGGAGCCCAGCTGAGCCGAGCATAAACATGCACAGAATACTCATCGACTAAACTATGTGTTCGGTTAGGAACGGACATATTTATATGTATGCATGTATGCACGTAGCCCTGCATTTCCGAATTTCTCGGATCCTTTTAGTCATCTATGGACTGAAAAACCTTCAAGTGCGTTCAGTTTTTTCGCATACGTATAGAGGAGGTACTTGGCTGTTTAGTTGTTCATTCGAAAGGCGGGGCAAATGAAAACCCCGACCGGATCAACGGCGGAATTGCAAAAAGGGCATCGTCCCCATGCAGGCATTTCAGTAAAGATACTCGGATTTTACGTGAAATTGATGCACGTCGTGTTGAAACGTGGAGAGGGTTCCCAATTTGTAATGAGATGAGATCCTCCGTTTTCATGATTTTGGGTGAGTATAAACCCAAAAAACATTCAAATTTGTAAACGATTGCCTGCGTTGTTGCCACCCCTAGCAGTAATTCATTAGAGGGTAAGGGTACTTGAAAATTAGACTTCAACAGGTCGGTATATAGTGATATTGGGTCACCAGCTGCTTATTTTGAATCGAAATTCGAAATCATACTTTCGACCTTGTGAAAGAATTATTGAATAGGACTCGTAGTCGGACTTTTCGAAAAGTTGGAAAGACATAATGCGTCGTAGAGCACAGTGAGAATGCTTCAGTTAATTTAGGGAATGAACAAAATTTATTTTCATATCGGTATATAATCAGAGTACTTAAAATGGTTTGAAGGCTTTGAAATGATTTCTGTTTTACATACTGGAAAGGTTCCTTCTAAGGAATACAGGAGCCAAATTTAAAGAACATTGTGAAAAATTTGAGAACGATTTACGTCAATTTCGTCTTGAAAGGAGTAAATGCTAAGTTACGGGAGCAAGAATGACTTTACTTGACTTTTTCAGCTTCAGCTTTTTGGAACAACGTAAAAATGTGGCAGTTAAAGTGTGTGGAATGGTGTGTGTGAAAAGTAAAATGAATACGTCAGCAGTCTTTAAAGTTCACCTCCCTCCCATTTGATTCCCTCAGAATTTACAACTTTTGGGTTTGGCGGGGCCGACATTGACCAGGAACTCGACACTTTTTTTCGAGGGACTCTTACCACGACCACAACGACCGCAGAATCACAATACAATGACACTTGACAAGTGAAAGTGCGGCAGGGGAATGGCATTGCGATAAAGTGTGAAAAATGAAAGTTCAGTGGACTTCTATTTTGTTCACCATTTGTTACTTGCATACGTACGGACGGTAGTTGGGAGCAAATTCGTATAAGATAAATGCCCAAATATCGAAATACTGTAACTAAACGAGTCGTAGATGCAGTGACAGGAAAAGAAAGCAAGGAGAAAGTTCACTTTCTCCGTCTTCTTGAATCTTTCATTTTATTGCGTCAAAGGGAAAGAAGGAAAGTAAACATACCCCTGATATTTTCTTAAGACAGTTTCTTTTCCATTTCCTTAGAGATGGTTATTCCACCTTACCTCTTTGGTCTATGTTTGTAGTGTTGTAACAATATGAACAGTGGCAACAGACCTGTCCAGTCTTGGTTTGGGACAATCGAACGAGAACGTGTGAAAGACTAGCGAAGATCAATAAGTTTACATTCTATTGTGCCCATTTATATGTTACGAACGCACAGGGGAAGAGGAAGGAAATGTCTTGCTTTTTCCTACGAAGGCTCTGAACCCAGGGCTCAATGTTTACTTAAACTCTTTTACCATTTTAACCTCCATCTTGCTTCATCCGTTTTCTCCTGTTCCTTATTCAGTTGATTTTTCAGTGGCCAGGTCGACTCTCTATGAATACCCGGTGGTTCAAAAATAATGTTATAGCTTATTCTGAATAATTTTTTCTGTGGGTGAAATTCTAATAATTAAAAATAACAAGCCAAGACGAAATTTTTGACGATTCATAGCATACTTATTTTTAGCTTCTCGAATTTGCGATCGTGGCTAAGAAAGAATTATTTGAAACGACTCTTTGTCGGATTTTTAATGATTCCAAAAATGGATAACATAAAACTGGGTCAAAAGTGACACACATAGTTCTTGACATTGTGGTCAGAACTCTATTCCCGTCAACAGTCATTTGAGCCACCTTGCACTTTTGTGGCTGTGGCAAAAGAACACATGGTTACACAATCAATACGGCCTACATGTTTCCACGGATCATTGGCTATTATTAAGAACAATTATGTAGAATTGTATGCGGAAGCTAAAAACCCGCAACATAGTGGTCACAATGATTAATGACATTTATTTATTAATTATTTACGTTTCAGTTCGTCCATTGGAAGTTTCACTTCTCGGGAGTAATCAACCAATGTCTGCCCTACAAGAGATAGAAATCGTTTGCCAAAGCGTTGGATCAAGACCAGCGGCTGAAATTACATGGTTCAAAGATGGTCAACAGTTGAAGGCCACACGTCAAGAGGTATGATAAAGCCCAAAAGATAATTCAGCTAATTATACTAAAATTTGTTTAAAGAGTCCAAAACTAATTACACTTTCTAATTTGGTCATTAGGCAAATTATACATTGCACAATGAGCAAATATAATTCATACTAATATGCGTAATTTACGATCTATTCGTAAATAGCTACTGTGAATGGAGAAACAATATTGTATTAACGAATGTTGAAAGCACACGCATTTTCATTTCAATCCGTTCAATTCAGTAATTTACCCACCATATAGAGCGGAAAAGGAGTATTTTCAGTATAATGCCAATTTTTGTTTAGATTTCTGAAAGATTTTAGTCTATTTCATATAATTTAAGGAAACGTTAAATCTGAATCTAAATTAATACAAAATTTTCATATAATTTCTAAAATATTGCAAAATTTATAAATAACAAAAGAAATTGATAAAATAAGGAAAGAAAAGAAAAAACTTAAGGAGGGTACCAGTAACCTGTTTTAGGGAAATACTTCGACGAAGAAAACCTTTGTAAACCACATCTGACGAATAGATCGAAGCCCCAACACTGCAGGCAGTTAGGGTAACCTGAACTAGTAGAACACAATAGCATTATACTGCTAACCATAATCACAAAAATTAAAATCTACAAATGCCTTAGAAATGCGAAGATAACTCATTGATCGTTTCCACCCCATTACTTTGTCAGTGTCAATTGCCAATTACCCGGAATGAAGGCGTTACCGTTTACATTACAACACTAGAGTGGACTTAAATGCTGTGAACTGATTCATTTCGTTCCTATTCTTTTTTTTTTCTTTTAGTCCTCACCCACGGGAAATGTGTCAACGTCCGTGTTGAAATTGACTCCGAGAGTCAGTGACCACGGGAAGGTTCTGACATGTCGCTCAGAGAATTCTCGCCTGGATGGAAGCCCCGAAGAAGACTCCTGGAAATTGGTCGTCTTCTGTCAGTTTCAATCGATTTTCTTCCTATTCTCTTTTACGCACACCTATCACCCGCACTCGCTTCCGCTTTTGCTTTTACCAACAAGGGAGAGTATTTGGTTCCTAAATATACATTTTCAAAATTCTCGATATTGAAATTTTTTCTGGCGTAGGAAATTCTATACACAACTTTTGTACAGTGAAACCTTCTTGATATGATTTATAAAATAATAATTTATTTTGTGAATTTACACCGGAAGACTATTCCCTGTAAAACTCAGCGTGCATGCCTCAATATCATAAACACACAATCGGTGGAGGGGAAGTTTGAAGAAGTAAAGTAAGCTGGAGGAGACTAGACGATTCGACCAAGGGTCGAGCGGTCAGACACTGACACTGACGCAACCGTTGATACAAAATAATATACAAGTCTATCCATCATTTTTATGCCGTCCGTCACCTTTAGCCATTTCTCAGTGCGTGTATGTGTATGTCTGTGCGTTTGGCTGACTGAGTTTATCCAATACTGACGTTGCTCAGTGAAGAAATGCCCATCTGCATCATCGCATCACTGCTCACACCTCGAGTGATCCACCGTGTTCACTTGAAGTCTGTCCGAGAAAATGTACTAGGATTCAGTCAGTCAGCAGAATCCCCTTCCCGTGAATGCTTGCTTTCTCAAACGAACTTCATTTGAGTATTTTCTTTTTCTTTTCTAAAAAAAACTTTTCCCTTTTTTCTCTTCTTTGTTTCTTTCTCTCCCGCCGTTCTCTCTTCATTTCTTTCCCCCGGGCGTCAAAACTTTCTCCTGTACTTTCACCATCCCGCTCAAGTGAACCGCTGCTGCTGTGGCTCGCTTGACAGCTGCACCAACAAATTCCACGTACTGAAACAAAAAAAGAAAGTGAATTGAAATTAACGGCGGAACTGTGCCGGTTTTTCATGTTACCGTCCGTCACATCGTGCTATCTATAACTGTGTCGTTGTCCGGCATATGGATAGAACGAACGAACTGTAATAGATTCTAGGGTTGACTACGGACCCGACACCATAAATGCTATTTAACGAACGGCTAGAGAAAATTGATGGACTAGTTCTAAGTATTACCAATAAGTTGCTTGTACGAACGTCTAGAGTGTAAGGATATCAATAAGCGCACCAACACCGACCAAGGTGTGAATGAAAATTTGAACAGTCACGATAATTAAAAGCAATGAAAATGAAACGATGGCAGGGACGCTAAAAAGTAGCGAATGGAATGCAGAAAGCAAAATGCACACATAAAAAAAGTGTCGTTAACTCTTAATTACTGCTACGGGACCACCGCAGTGCGTTGTAACATTGGAAACAATTATCTGCGACAGCCATTTCATTTCTATTATTTTTCTCTGAAGAAATCTGTTGCGTTGTTGAGATGGTCTGGTCGAGTTTACGGCGAAGGATGTGGTAGGTACGGGTAGACAGACATCGCAATTCAATTCAATTAAGTTTTACCAGAAAGGAGTTGGAAGAAACCTTGGTTTTGACTTTGGTTGGCACAACCCAGACATATAGATAAAGCTTAAAGACGAATGTGAATTTAATTGTGCTTAATGCCCCGATGAATTTTATGTAGTAGAATTTGCCATTTAGCTCATTCTTAAGGACTGGTGAAACAACAAACTAGCATGGCCATTTACCTGTGTTTTTCTCGGTTGACCAGTTTGACTATCCTG
>JAQFYE010001968.1:0-20024 GCA_034694305.1 Protaphorura glebata | reverse complement strand
CTTTTCTAAACTACTTCCTGTAATCCACCACACCCATTTTGCAACTTTCTCTTAACCACTGATCTGAAACCACGGGCCTTCCCACAGTCTCGACTGTTTATTCTTATTGTTGTGAGAAATGATATGCATTGATTTGTTAATAAAAGAATCTGAATTTAAGTATGGGTTTTCAGGGTGGAAATTGGGAAGGTTCATTTGTCTATAGGTGAGGTAAGAGGGGTTCTTAGAATTAGAACACGGTGAAAATTTCCCGTGTCAAAACATTTTGATTTACTGCCAGTGCTAAGTGAAGATACTTTATCGCGCTTCCACACCTAATGGATTCTTCTGTTTTGACTGACGTTTCAAGAGATGAGCCCGTGTTGCAGTCGCATCTCGTTTTTCAAAAGAATGATTCCACGAATTTTAATGACAAATATTTGTTTGTACGGTCAGTGAAAAATTGGGGTCCCATCGTCGACCATTCCTTCTAAAGTTTGAATTCAACGATAACAATTGTGTACCCCTTACCTGTTGAAGAAATACCAGTTACATCACCTGCAGATGATCGGTCTTTTGACTGGAACTCGAGGCACTATAACCCCTTTCTTTGAAGATTCTCGTGACAAGTTTCATTTACCAAAACAACTAACTATTGACGTCACCATTATTGCGCTGAAGGATTTCTTCCTAGTATTACAAAACCACCTTTACAACAATTTTTAATCTTGATATTGAAATCTGTAAAAAAATTATTAAAAATCCTAAAAGTAATTATTTGACCCTCAACTATTTTGTAAAAATATTTTTGTAACGTATACTGAGTCGAAACTTGAATGGCTAACGTTAATGTGACGTCAGTGATTATTGTTTTTTAATAAATGGTGATAATTATCTCTTATAAGAACGAGAGTGAGTGGTGTCTGCACAGATAAGAAATATTTCAAAAGAAGTTCTGAATTTGTTAACATTAGGAACCAACAGGAGCATTTTATCGATATGCTTCTAAACAAAAATGCCGTCGATATCATTAATCAAAAACTGGTCTTGATAAGGCAGTATCATTGGTGAATATTTTCCGAGGAATATTATGTTCACATTTTATTGACGTCTTTTATGTCAATTCGTCGCAGAGGAACGGGCTCCTTTCTTCCAATTATCAATTCGAAATGTGGATGGTTCGGTTCCATCACAATACTACTAGATCGGGTGGTTGTTTAAATAGGTTCTGTGTCACAGAATTTTTACCTAATACTATTGGTACCGTCCGCAGGCGAAATAGACAACCAACCTGTTCTCCATGTAAAACTTGGATGCCATACGTCGAATAATATCAATTAGTTAAAGTATTTATTAGTGTCTATTAAATGATCGATTCAAGGTCGGAAGGTCAGACTCGTCTGACAAACAAATAATAATAATATGGAATTGAGATTGGTAATTATTAGCAAATTGGTCATCTCGTCTTAATAATTCCGCACAGCTGAAGGATGAGTACGGAGACCGCTTTCCTAGAACATGTACTGCTAGCTTTGGTTAATTATTTCTTGGTCCACTAAATATTATATTATAGTATCCACTGTGTATGTCAATAACACAATGTCAGGAGCTACATCAACTAAAATCCGTCCACTCGAAAACACGAAGCGTCATCATATTAATTAATTACCTTTTCCTTTATATGGTCACATTATTGGTTTCACTTCGGGTTAGTCAGGACTAAACAAGGACTAGAGTTGGAACCATAAAGTAATCACGTTTCATTTCATCAAAGCAAGATTGAGACTTGAGAGCACAAGAGAGTTTGTTTTGTAATTTTGTAATCATGAATCCAACATTCTTTCCATGGTCCGCCTGACCAGACAAGACCAGAGCAGATGCTTTTCACTGTACCCAGTGAAGTTTCTAAAGACTTTCTTTGATTCTAACATGAGAAGAGCTAGAAATTTAATTTCGGGAAGCCTCACTTCTCCTTTCACCGTGCCGATGCCGCCGGTCCGATATTATCATTATCTTGTATGTGTACCAGGCAACGGGTAAAATTTGGAAAATCTCAGATCAGCTTAGATATTCGTTATTCGATATATCGGTTAGACGCATTACAATTGTTAATTTTGCAAATGAATGTTTGATCTCATGACAAACATGAATTCTGATTTCATAATCGCACTCGGTTTTGACTTTTCCTGTCAGAACTTGTTTCAGCCCTAGTGACTAGCGAGTCGTTCCCCAAAGACGAAAAGGCCCTTGCCGGTTTAAAAATACTTTCCAAGATACCTTTCCGGGTTTGGTTCCAGCCGTCATATCCTGAACTACGTTCCTTTTTCTTCCCGGTATCACGGAATCCCGTGCCGTGTCAAAAGAGTTCCTTCCGAAAGTGACTCTGACACTATCTTCAATCTCTGCTGGGCTACGCACTTATTTCACCAGCCGAGCCCTTTCTGCCCGGATTACATTACATGATTGGACAGAGAAATAACGTGGCAAAGACGTCGGTACACTAACAGACAAGACGTAGTCTCGGAATTAGGATTATTTATTTTGGAGTGCGCCATTCCAATGCTACAAACAGTCAAATAGGCAATGGGCCTACTTTTCGCTAAATTAGATATGACCTCACTGGGCCCGTCACTCCTTACGTCTCTGCTCTGACGATTTGATACAGAGCGGTGAAATTCCTACTGCTTTTCAAAATGGAGACTTTTGAGGTTGGTTTTGGTAGATTGTGTAGAGATTTTACAGATAGTTTCATCAAAGTTCTTATTCATCTTGTCTTCATGTCGTTAACATTTCATGAAAACCTGAAACTGAAGCAAACTCATTTCAGTTTCTACTTCAAAGAACCGAATATTGACAACAGTCCAATCTGAAATTTGCTATCTAGTAGCCCACGAGATAGTAACTTGAATTTTATAACTGTCCTAATCATACAAATAGAGCTAACTCGTAATAATTTGTACACTGCTACGGTTATCCCGGTTTTCAAATTGGGCTAATCGCTCAATTACTCTCTTCCATGTGATATCTGTAATAAGCCGATTTTGTTCCTTTTCAAAAGTGTATAAAAGTGAAACTACTTATTGCATACATGCATTCAAGTGATATAGTTCATGTCGGTGACTATGATAACATTATTGAGTGTGATCTACAAAATAATCTTTTAAGTTGCCTTAATAAGCGTAGAAAGAAAGGTAGGAGAGAAAGCAGATACGTATTTTCCCATCTCTACTAATTGATGTGACCAAGCTCTACATTTCTCTAATCAAATCAAATCAAATTTATTGTGCTTTCTTGTAAAGGCCGTAACCCACAAACACATTTACAAAATTCACAACATGTAATAAATCAATAATCAGTAGAAATAATTATTCGTTCAAATGAAATGCTCTGACTTTCAAAATCGTATTAACAAAATTATGGAAATTGTGTAACATTTCTCTAATCAAACTGGGTTTTGTATTGATAGATAGGCTTGTGTGATGTGTTTTGTTGACTTATGGTTAAACTTAAAGCGATTTACGATTTGATGTTAATTTATATTTTAACTTAAATTATCGATGCGTGCCTATGCACATTCATACCTTCACGATCTTAATTGTACCTTCAGCTATTATAAAACGATAATAAGTAATCAGACAATAAGTAGTCTTGTAGTATTATGTTGTACAACATAACGCTATTTTTTTAACTGATAGACTAGTATGACTTTCTGGAAATTCTGTAGGTAAAAAAAACATTTCCCCCGTAGGATTAGAACTAGAAGCAACAATGTTAATTATGTGAGGGTATAGGGTACAGCCGACCCGACCTACATACGACGACTTTGACGACATGCACCCAATTGTTTAAATCAGTTGACATTCCGGTAGTGGGGTTTAAGCAGTAATTTCGTGCACAAATGAAGTAATTTTTCCCCTATTATCGAAAATGTGGTCAAGAAGTCCCCCTGTGAAAGTTGAAAAATCAATGGTTAAAATGTATGCCTTTTTCATTTTTTATTTCACGTCTTTGTTGAGAGGACCCCATTAGATGCATTACAGAAAAGTTCAAAGAACTCTTTCAAATGTCACACTCTATCATCTCTTCAAAAATATTAAGGAGCAAATACGGAACAGTAGCTACAGACGAATCAGTCGTCACATTTTGTGGTAAAAGCAACTCAAATGTGGCCATTTGACCGTTAGAAACAAACAGGGGAGAATGCGCTACGTCTGATTCCGCGTAACACATGCATCATATTTCTGCGACTAACCGGTTAGACTTTTCTACGTAGAACCATCACAAAAGTTGTTCGGGAGGTCGAGGGCTGAGCAGAATGTGTGACATGATATGCTGGGTGTTAATGAATAATTCGTCTTTAAAAATTGTTATGACTGCGAAGCTGACTGGCACAGAACTGATGCATGGAATAAATAAAGATTGCTTACACGTATGAGTGAATATTTATCTAAATAGAGGATTTATTTGGATTTTTGGTCGTAACATCAACAGAGTTATTTCTGCAAAAAAACTAAATCATTCCAAAAGGCCGAAGCCGTGTGTAAAAGTCCGAACACACATTGTGGATTGTGGATCTAATCGTATTTACATAGACATGGAAGTATTTTTCTGTTGCGAACTTTCTGGTCAGGACTTCGCATAACTTTGCACATTTTCCTCCTTCAGGTATAGTCAACATTGGAAGAATGCCGACCGAATTTCATCAGGTAAAACTTAAAACCCATAAGGAAAGATTCACATCCTCTGGAATTGTGTTAGTTTTAATTATTATAATCCAACCATTTCGTGGAGCGCATTTTACAATAATATTTTATAGTGTAATTTCCTGCTCCTAAGAATCCGAAAATCTAGTAAGCTGTCTTAGTCTAATTATTCTCTTTCCTCTCACGGGAGATATTACCTATCCATGCAAGCATTTTGACTCTTGAAGAAAAGCATATCGTTGACCTACTATTTTTGGCACACTCTCACGTAACTATATTACATTCCCTGCGATGCCCGACCAGAGCAGGGTGTGGCTGATTACCGTAATTACTCCTAATAGTTTTCGCTGTTGTAGGCCAACCCATGCAAGGAAAATGAAAGTACTATTATATAACTGTAAAAGGAGTCTCCTGTCTAAACCAAGATCCATAGATTCCTTATGTTACATACATCTGCATAATTGCGAATTATGGAGAAATATGAAGACAATCATTTGCAAAAGTTTTGCGAAAGTAGTTTCGGTTTCAAAACATTTCTGTGATTGTTGAACTTGAACATAAATTGCGTCAAACTAAACCTATTCTTGTATGAGTGCTAATACTTGATAAAATTCTTAAACCAGGCATCGAATAACTGCAACAGTTACAATGTCTTCATTTACCCTGATCCACAATTTAAGTTAATCTTTTTGTTAAGAAATTACGAGTCTGCCTCTGTAAACTTGCGCAAACGTCTTCAAAGTTACCAAAGTTAGCTATAAGATCGTTTAAACATTTTCAATTTTAATTCGTTCTCGGTACTAATCATTGGTGTTTCAAGTGTGAGTCTTCTTTGGCCCCTGGATCCAGATAGTTAAACCAATATTTCTAAAGAGACAGTAGGAACACCTTACCACCGAAAGGACAAGGAAATTATACAATGGGCCAAAAACGAATTGGATCAGCAAGCATTCGAAACGAGCACGACGTTAACCATACTGCGCTCATCTCTATGAAAATTGCGATATTTTTCTTAATGAAGAACGTTTGTGGCAATACCGCAGAAATTCCATGTCTGGATCACTCTAGAGAGACTTCTACGAGTGTAATGTGTTGCGAAAAGTTGTCCTCAGAGCTCGCATCGGTCCGGTCAGGTCCTAGGCAGGAACCGGACCGGACCGAACAGTATTTGGGACCAGACCGGACCGAACAGTATTTGGGACCGACATTTCGGTCCAGTGGTAAGGACCCGACCGGACCGGACCGGGACCGACCCAGTCCATTTCCGGTCAATGGTTCTCAATTTGTACAGCCTTGTAATGCATTTCCTTTTCAGACGGCTGGGGGAATAGTAACTGACGAAAGCAATCGTAAAATTATACACAACCTAGCTAGAGATAAACATTGTTTTGCGTTAGAACTTGGTCCAGGACCGGACCTGACCGAGGTTTCCTCCGGTCCACTTGTTGCAACCAGGACCGCAGAAGCTATACAAAACTTAGTTGGAGGTGAAAATTGTCATGCGCCGAAACTCGGTCTGGGACCGGACCGAACCGCGGTTCCCGGTCCGGTCCAATGGCAAGGACCGGACCGACTTTCTTCGGTCTTAAAAATGCAGGACCGGACCGGGACCGTTGCGAGCTCTAGTTGTTCTACAAGTCAGAACCTTATGAGTATGACAGAAAGTTTGGCGTGTAGAATCTTCCCAGTACCATCTGGTCCGTGTCCATATTTCAGCCAACAATAGTGCCTAAACGGCGAGAAATCGCAGTTTCACGTAAGGCGTCTGTTGAGTTCTGCCTTAACACTTTCTCAACGGAGAGTATTCAAGTATGAGTTTCGGAATTCTTTAAGCCATAACCCAGGATAAAAATGGCTTCTATTGTTAGTCTGAAAGTAAGTCGACTTCTACTTAAGCTGGAATCAGACGGTTTAAAGTAATACATACGAATTGGAACAAATGGGAAATGCTTGGGATTTAGATTTCACAATACACAAAGGAACGAATTGAAAGTTGCTTTTCAGCATACAGATCTGAAGATCCGACTAAGGATTTATATACAACCATCTGGAGAAAAATGATCTGTTCTGTTCAAATTTTCTTTCGGGTTGGCGCAGCAAAGACTGCGGCCAAAAGTAAGCAAGCATCGATACCTGGGAGATTTATGGCAGCGTAGCTCTCGCAGACAGAAAAGTCAGTCAAGATTACACTCATAGTATTTATACGGGCGACAAAGGTCGGGTCGTTGGGGCTTTTTCCCTGCCTGGTACCTACTTGGTTAGGCATTCCGAAAATTCCGAATTCGGTGTGCGGAAGACGGAAGTCGGGGAGTTTCTGAGTGAGCTGGCTGTACACACATGCATAGAATGGACGGGAGAATCTTACTCACGCAGCATCCCGGCTACCAAAGATTTTATTGATCTTCCGCATGCTCTGCATTCTAAAATGCGTGCCTTGCCTTGCGAACCAGACTACCCGGGACTTGTACTACTACCCGGGTAAACTAAAGTATATTTCTTCCTTTAACTAGGAAGATGGGAGACGACACAAGTCAGCCAGCATGCGTGAAAGGAATGAACCCAACCCTGGAATACTTTATTTTATTCTCATCCTAAAGTTCTCTAAAACGTCTGCCTTTTCCTTTACTTTTGCTTTTTTCTGTAGACAGAAAGAGCCCAGATCCCGAAACAAGACCAGGGGATCTTCTCGACTACTCAACTAAAATTATAGCTAATTTCATAAGTAGTACTCTCTTTCCTTTAGAAATAAAAATCAACTTGGCCAAAAAAAAACCTAAACTTAAAAAAACAAACATAAGGAACCTAAAGTAATAAATAAAAAATCGTAACCGTAACAGTCACACACACACACACACACAAAAAGGAGTGCTAATAATTATAACTAAATTTACCTACTATATAATTAAGGAATATTTTACATGTGAAATTTTTCGTAAATAAAATAATACTCAAACCAAACCAAACCAAACCAACCTAACTCCAGTAATAATACCAATAATAATAATAAAATAAATAATAATAATATTTATGGAGTGTATGTCCGTGTGCGGCTCATAAATAAAAAATAATAATGCTGGGATATGTGAGTGATGATGATATTATAATTAAGAGAAGTGGTCATAATTATTACTCAAGGGATGACTTCCGTGATAGTTACTGCCATACTGAACGTTCAATCGCAACGCTTGAGAATCGAAGATCTCAATCAACTAATTTCCTATTCGGGTGTCTCTCGTCATATCAGGTAAATCCACATTATTACGTGCAATTTCTCTAAAATGTACATTCCGAATTTAAACTGAAATTGAAATGATTGGAGAAATATACATATATTTATTGTTCATCGAAGAAATTATTGGTTGCACAACGTTTGCACTGCTGCTACCTTTATCATACTTGGCAATAATTATTATATCTGAAGAGTGAAGGCAGCCAGATAATTTTTTTGACATTGCTGGATATTTCTGACTGACACCTACTGGGTAGTAGGAAGAGAAGCTAGCAAATGGTTTTGGAGTTTATCAAGCGAAAACTTGATTTGGTATAAAAGGTTCAGGCATCTGCTAAAAGCCTTTTCTTTTAATAAAAAGAAAAGGCTCTTGCACTTCAAAGTTCAAACACCTACTTTCATCAATTCCTTAGTTTTTAGTCACACTGCCTATTGGTTTGAAGTTTGCCCACTCGGATGTATGCACATAAAAAAATTAATTGTTCTAAGAATATATATATATTCTTAGAACAATTAATTTTTTTTATCGGCACGGATTGCACGCATGGTTTCAGTTACCTATTGATGTGATTATGGAATTCGATAAATAAATAAGCGTTCTGACTACAAGATAATTACCGACAACAGTGTATATAGTTAGGATCAGGGTAACTACACTTGTTTGGCCGTCCACGGCCAAACCGGGTGGGCCAGGGCCAATCTCCGTCTCGCGCTGGACCACTACAAGGGACCTTTTTTTTTCGCTATTTGAACTTAACTAGGATCACGCAATTTGACTCTGTTGTAATTTCGCGCTGCCCAGTCGGTGGGTATTTACGATTTTCCAAAATTTCCAGGGGACAAGAGGTGGAAGTAGAAGGAAGTTAGCCGTCTGGAAGTTATCCGAACATCACGATAATGGTGCCCATCCCTTGATCATTGCAAAGGACACACCGTGTACAACCTAGAGTAGGGTAGTCACATTTGGATATTAATGTTATAGCTCTCGACCTGCTGAACAACTTTTATGAAGATTGTACCCTCAAAAGCCACACCGTTTGACCGCTAGAAATGTACCGGGGCATGAGCTCCCCCGTATACATATTCCTAGCGGCCAAACGGTGAGTTCTTTCGGATGGGAACTTTCACAAGGGCTGATCAGCAGGTCAAGGCCCTATAACATAACAAAATTCCAGCAAAATATGACTAGCCTACTCTGGTCCTTAACGTGTGTGCGATGTCCTTTTGAAAACTCGTAAATATCCGTCCTGCATAATCCAGGACGGATTTGATCCATAACGGGACGTAATGTCTCGTCATCGTGTGTTACTCAATTCGATGTGAATGGCCATAACATATACTTGGCACTGGGGTTATACTCTGGACTTGTAATCTATTATATGTGTAAAAGGGTCGTCCCGAAAACGGGGTAGAACGGTCGAGGGCCGGACGGACGAATTTTGTGGACACAATAATGGCCGCGCCGGGCCAATTAGGTAATGATAATATCCAAGGCTGGTCCGGCCCTAAAATATTTTCATTGTAAAATCCACGGACTATAAGGTATTTATTATGGGGCAGTGTGAAAACGCGCCATCTACTTCTCTACATGTACGTCTACTCAATAATCTCTATGTTCTGTCCAAGCTCGATGGTCAAATTAGATCAAGGTCAGCTTAATCAACTTTGTTGGGCTTGCGTTGCTTTGCTGGTCATTACTAAATTAATCACTTTGAGTGACAAATTTATTTAATATCTTTTTTTGTTTATTTTGTAAACGGATGTACCGCTTCATTTTTCTGTCACGAAATAAAGCACAAATGCCAACATTTTAAAACTAAGGGCAGGGCCAAGGCAAGGCCATGGGATTTTCTATTGACTTTAGGGCCGGGCCGAGTCGAGTTCAAATTGCTGAAAACATCTAGGGCCGAGCTGGGTATGGAAGGGCGACAATTTTTTAAGGGCAGACAAAATTCGGCCTTTATCTATCTTGAGTTGTGCGACGATATAATTCAGATGTCAAATGATGTGTTATCCTCTGTTTCTGCGAGGGTGAAAGAATTCAGATCATCTCATTTTGACGAATGCATTACTGCGCTATCACCACACTATCCAATGTCTATTTAACCAACCATCATTGTACATTCTCGTGGTATCCGACTTTCCTACCCCATTAGAGCATTATACCAATTTATGAAAGCGAAAGTGGGAAAACTCTTGCGTATTCACGGTACAATGCACTGAAGGTAAAGTCGGGCAGATACATACAGGGTGTCCACGAAAAAGCGCATACTTGTTTGATGATATTTTGGCTTGGTTACAAGAAACTATGTTACGGTCAAGTTGGAATTATTGATAAATTTTAAGAATTTACTTTATCAAGGTAAACTATCAAAATAAAAATCTTTTGGAGAGTGGAACAGATCCATAATACTAATGTCCGCTTTAAGTAAATAAAATTAGTGTGTGGTTTACTTTGATAAAATAAATTCTTAGAATTTATCCATAATTCCAACCCGACCGTAACACAATTTCTTGTAAGTACGCTTTTATCATCAACCAACTATGCGCTTCTTCGTGGACACCCTGTATGTACCAGACTCGGGAAATCGAACTCCGTGCGTCGCAACTAGTAGCAGATGGGGACCCCGTAATACTAAACTATCTTGCCTCTGGTTGCCGTAACATAGGGTTTATTTTACTACGGGAACGACAATTAGAGTGCCGACCTACCTTACCTTTACGACAAACGGTATGCCTTGATTTTGTATGCTCAGTGGAATATCGCATCGGAAATAATCTGATGTAAATCAAGAAAATCAGCGCATAATTATTAGCCTGCTATCGTGGTGAAACCCATTTGTTCAGTCAATTCTGCAAGACTTGGCCGTTCAGCTGTACGTTGCAGACAGACTTCCGCCCCTACACTTTTCGACCAGACAAGAAATAACAAATATCTGACACAATCTGAAGACTAAAAAATAATTGATGTGCAAAATATTTCACGCTAAATCTGTTCGGTGGCCTGTTATTAAATAAAAATCAAGAAAAATGAGATATAAAATTGTAAACGATGATTCTCAATCAGCTCCGAAGAAATAGAAGTTTACAGCTCATAAACAGAAGGAACGAAATTAGGATCCTACTATTCATGTAGAGAAAGGCTTCCGGAATATAAATAAGGACTTCCTGGAAAAGGAATAATGTACGCTTTTATATCGTAGGGGACGGGAAATATAATCTTCTTAGGTAACATCTACGGCTAAACCAATTTCTTTAACGAGTTTGTCTGCCTATGCATGTAAAATCGGATCGCACAAGGTACCCCTTTACAATGTAAAAACGTTAAGGGCTCGAAACGTTGATTTCTACAACTGTCCGAATTCGAAGGTTTCCTCAATAATTTAAAATTATTCACTGATTTCTCATTTTTCATTATTAAGTAATATCTGTTACAATTTAGCCGACGTATGAAATCGTTGAGTATTCCCAAAATTTCTAGCATTGAATTAAAATTTCAGACTTCTTGTTTGATCTCGTAGACCAGTTTTTGTGTCGATCTGGTTTTCACATGTAAAGAGGTTTCCTGGTCATTTCTAACTCCGAACTTTTACAGGACAACTTTGCTTCGTTCAACAACTAGAGTTCACTCAAGTTTGCTCAAATTGAGTGGACATATAAGGAAGCAATTCAAGTTAGGGAAACGTGTGACACTTTCGCAAGTTTAGTCTACACGGAGCCATTTTGTTTCTCTTTCTTTTATTCTTTCTACACTTCTCAATTTGTGTCACAAATTCACTAAACCATCCGTTTCACATTTCCGCACCATGTTTAGACGGAGATGTCAGTTTTCATATCTGGATGTGAAGGAAAAGTAGGAAAACGTAAATATTGCATAATGTGTACACCTTAATAAATAATGAGGTGAAATCCGAGAATTCAACACATGCTGTTTATCTTTCCTTTGACCATAGACTTTAAAGTATTTCAAGTCGAGATTTATATGACCGACGAAGGTTCTGTCTCTCAAGTAGCAAAAACGACGAAGCACTTGTAATTTCGGTAATCCCTCAGCCCTATAAAACCGTGCAATGAACCAGAATTCTGGGCTGCAAATAATAATTTTGGGGGAGCAAAATAGTACAAAGTTGAAGTACATTGTTTAAAAACTAAGATTTATGGTCATCCTGACAAAACTGTATGAACTACAAGGTACAATTTGCGAGTACCTAATCTCACCAGATGAATTGAGAACAATGTGTCCTACGCGATGCGCTGATTTATATTTTGGACAACAGAATCGACGCCTAATCGTTGTCGGTCGAATCAAAATTCCTTTTCGGGACTAAAGCCAATGCCACGATCTTGCGGATCCGGCAAATAATTATACCAAACCTGAACAAGAGGCTCGTGAGAGTCGGAATCCGACTTACATTTTAAGAACCATATTATTCGATCTGCGATCTGACCTTGCTGCCGGATTACATAATCTTAGTTCGAATGAACCCGACTTTTTAGTTGACTTCAGACTCCAGTTCGGTCCCGGATTTAACAACCCTGTTAAGTTAATGGAAATCCAACCTAGGATTTTGTCCGATTCAGGATGGCAATGGGGCACTAGCTGAACCGTGAACTCTACCTCCATGCTAGAATATGTAGTGGGTTTCCATGACCAAAAGCGTTGCAAAATCCGAAATGTTCTGCAGTTAAGAACCTAATAGCATTTTGAAACGACTCGAACTTCAACAAAATATTGAATAGGACGTTGCGCCATTGCAAATCAACTGGTATGGAGTCTCTGCTTAACAAACGAATTAGATCAGCCGATGAGATCAAACAATTTTTGGTATCGTATATGCTGACATTCAGGGACCGTAATTATTTTTGAAGTTCTCAATCACTCAAAGCAATATTATATCTACACGCTGGCCAATATTTCTTATGAATTGTTATGTCGGACCAAATTAAGATTTTACCAGACAAGACGATTTCCAATCCGAATTAGGTCGTCAAGTTCATTCCTTGAAGGAATGCCGATATTCAGTTTTAAATACAACAATCAAGACAGCCCGTCCGTTCGGACGGGTATCCCGAGCATAGTATAATTTAATCCGAAAGATAACAAGGAAGTTTTCACTTTTTGACTTCTTGAAGAAAAAAAAAAACCATTTCTCAACTTATGCGACACCCTTTGATAGCTAATGTATGGAACACCTTCTGGCGGAGTCAGTGTTATGGCTCGCCATCCAATCGCCCGTCAGAATTACAACTTTTTCTATTGTCATCCACAAAATCGCAGCCATAAACAAGAGATACCAAGTTATTTGGGTCGGTATCTCCCGTCCAGTTCTCCAACTCGAAGATTGATACCAATGCAATGCTCTCTGGGTCATTTTTCATTAAAAGATTGCTGTTAACCTCAAATCTAGAATTCATTCTGTGAAAAAGGTTCCTGCAGTTGCTCAGTCACATTTCTGAAGCAAACCATGTCGAAAATATTTCTTCAACATTACTAGTTTTGGCTGAGGAGAGAGAAACAAATTAAGGTCTTTCCAAAGTTATTAAGTACGGGGTTCCCCAAATGAATATACCGGGTTTCAAAAATTCACTATTTCAAATATATTGACTAGATTTTTTCTTTTAAATTCTAGTCAATATTTTCGAAATTATGAATTTTTGAAACCTGGTATATTCATTTGGGAAACCCGTACCTGATGATCTTAGAATTAAGAGTGTAGCCATGAATTTTCGTTAGGCCAAGGATCTTTCGAGTAAACTAATCAAGAATATTGATATGAAAATCTTGTAGGACTCTCCTTGTAAAAGAAGCCATGAAGACCGCGGGAGTGGTGGCGGTAATTTCTTCACAAGCTGTTACGGACAACACCGGGATCAATCTTACTACGACTCCAAAAGTAAAAAGAAGAATAAGGGAACTAATTGGAACACGACGGCAACGGTCATTCATTACTTCAAAATTTCTGAACTTTTCGACTTGGATGATTTAATTAATCTTGTCAGTTAACTATTTATTCTAATTCTGAAACTTATTTTGTATATAGGAAATGCACAGCTTAGACTATTATGACCAAAGTGGAGCTGGTAGCAGAGCAGACAGTAGAGCTAGTGGTGGACGTGGTGGAGGTTCAGACTCGGAAGGGGGTTTCAATGAAAGTAGAAGAGAAATGAAGAACAGATATTACATTTGGAATCAAAAGGTTAGAAGACAGTTCACAATTGGAAGGGCATCAAAGTAAATCCATGAAAGCATTACCTGTTTGTGCGATTTGTCATTAGCCTAAAAGGATAATATGGCTCTTGATGTGGTTTTGCTTGCATAGCGTAAGTTCCCGATTAGAAGCCAGGTCTTTCTCCCTTTTTCTCCATTGGTCCATCTGGAGAAAGTGGCTTTCTGAACTGGCACAGGAAAAACATAAGTTCGGGCTTCTAATTCAATTACAATACCTTTTCCCTGTATTTGTCACTTTACCTATGTAGGGTAGTATTTGAGCTCGTAAGTATAGGTGAAACACTCATTCTAAAAAATCTGAATGTGACTCACTGAAGTTGCTATACAAGTTGTACTTGAGAGAATATCTTTGAACACCTCAGAGGGGTCATCCTTTTTATTTGCTCAAATTATTTTTATTCTCGACAAAGAACCGATTTTTCGAATGAAAACCTTTACTACTATACTTATTCCGTGGCAATTTTGATGAAAAGATCTGCACATCAACTAAATGCCAAGGAAGTAAAAAGATTCACAAAAAGAGGCCTATCATTTTCATAGAAACTAACCGGGACATCCTAAGCATTGTACAAATGCGGTCTTATAAAGTGAATATTAAATTACTTGCTGTTAATCCATTTCGAAACTCCTCTGATGTCAAATTGTTGTCGTCTTCGGCAAAATACATTAACTCTCAAAATTACAGGAGGTAGCCAGAGTTGCATAATAGTCTTGTTTCAACTTTGGCATCCTTGAGTGGGCACTTGTTCTCAGGCCTGATTTTCGAATGTTTCGAAACTTGGCGACACATTCTATGCCTTGACCTTCTGCCCTCCCGAAAATTTCTACTAGTTAGGAGAATTCACGGATTTCTCTTACAATTATTTCGGTGACCTCGTAGACAGTCAGTCCAAATTGAATCCTATGTTATGTGCGTTTTATAATTTCAGATGGAGAAATACATTGCTGCCACTTCAGCCCAACAGAATCTTCAGCAACATGCCCGAATGCCAGTCTCACGTTATTCCTCCGCCCCTCCATTAAATACAATCTTAGGTCGCAGTAAACACGTCAGTTTTGATACAACTATTCTGAATCGTTCGAATACTTCCAGTTCTTTTGAAGAGAACAAATTAAGGAAAGCAACTATGATGACTATGCATCCACCACCATCAATGGCTCATATGCCTCCGTCATGGCAAAATATTCCGTGTTCATCAACTCAGGGGTCAATCATGACCAGGAGTCAAGAAAGACTTTTGGATACTTCTAGGGGTTTTGCAGCTATTGGTGCATAAATTATAGCAGTCTTTTTACTTATAAGTATATCCTTAGTTGACACTTACAGAATTAATACAATTACAGTTTCTTGCTAACTAATTTTCAGAAAAACCCAAAAAGTGTGTCAAATCCGCCTCCACACAAACTGATAACTACATAGTTAGAGCAAGTGGACCTCCGCCATATTTATCATTGTCTCCACGCACATCATACAGAGTACGACTTAGTTTTTCTTATATGGTGGTTCTTAACCATGGTGTGCCCGCTTCTCAGCAGCCCGTAATGGGGCTTCCAGACAAAAGTGAGATATACGTTTCAAGGAGAATCATGGGTCATATCGTATGAGTACGCGGTCAGTATACTAGTGCCGTGTCCGAACATTCTGATTTACCTAATTCGGTTTGACCGAAAACAGAATTGAGGTATTGGATTGGTTCATTATTTAATTTCTGCGTCCTCAGATCCGAGTGAATGATCCTTCGTAAATTCTCTACAAAACGGATGTCTCATTGTTTTCTAACAAATCGGGTGTAGCGGAGCGAAAGGTTATGAACTATCCTTTATATTTATTCCGTGACAAGGCTTTGCTAATAGAAATACCTATATACTTGTAATTTTAAAATTTGGTAATAGTTTTAATATAAATTATTGGCATTTAACAGGTACGAATGGTCAGTCAAGGCGCTCAAACGAACGGTGGTCTCCTGCCACCGACCCAACCTAGCAAGGTGAACGGTGACCAACATAAAATTATGTCAAAATCCCAGTCTGCAATTGGAGACGGATTCAGCGATAGTAACAGTAGTGGCGATGAAATAAACAAATTGAATAGTAAATTAAATCTGAAAAGAGCAAAATTAATTAAAACTTATTCAGATGGTGAGATATTAATTGAAAGGAAACGGGCTTCCCACACTGCCTATTTAGATGTTGATATTTATAAAGGAAAAAAGAATTTTTACGGACAAGAAGAATCCGTTCTTAAATATAAAGTTGATGAAGATGAACCACCACCACCGAAGCCACCACAAAAACTACAACAACAGGATCCAACAGCTGGAACTAGAAGAAGTAGTAAAGAAATATCAACTGAAGAAGAAATTACCAGAAAAGATAAGAAAGTAACGGTTGCAGAAGAAATCGACGAAAACAAAGAAATCATTTTTGATGAAGATTATTACGATGAAGAAACTTTTCACGAAGAACTTCTTCGTTCTATTCAGAAGGTAATTTCTCAAAGGTTACAGCTTATCGTGTCGAATTAATATATAAACAAACTTTTCTTTGGAAGTTAATGTAGGTACCCTTACAAGGTTATAATTTAAATCGCGATCATTTAATTATTTCAGCCGACATACATTGAAAAGAAACAACTTAGTTTATTCGGTGTCGGCGGTAATTCGATTGACTCAACGGCCGGAGAAAACAGCAGTTCAAGTTCCAGCAGTGGCTCGTACTCCCTTTTCAACAGTTCTTTAGACACGAAGAAAAAAAAGAAAAAACTGAAAAGTCAACAAAGTATCGGTGAGTAGACCTCCCTCTTCCGGCGACTCAATCGTGTTAATATAAACATGTCATATTCATTTCAAGAAATGTCCGCAAGTCCGGCTTCATTTGATCAGATAATTCGGACCCGATATTAGATTAAATGAGGTAATTCGGATAACTTTCGGATAGTGAGATTCAGATATCGGATGAATGTTTTTACTTTTTACAATCAGATCGGGCATCTGACTTTATAATTTTATGCCTGACGTATTATTATTTGCGGGAAACGGATGAAACTGATCGGAAATTCTCTCTTTGTAAAGAGTAGTGTGGCGTAGGAAGAGGGAGTTAAATAATTTGATGAATATTTGTGTACAGAATTGAAAATTCCGTTTCCAATCAGTTTACCCGAACCATTAGAAGAACCCTTGAGCAGCACAATTATTCCGGAAGATGTCCTAATTGTAGTAAAACCTCCGGATGATTTTGCTGACAGCTCTAATAATTCTCAACAAAAACTCCCTTCCCCTCCAGAAGCACAAACTTCGAATTTAGTAAGTAGAAAAAAATTAAAAAGACGAAAAAGTTCTACAACGCATCGTGCCAAAAGCGAAGAAAGACATGTTTGTTCAACGATGCATCGAATGGATGCCACTACACAAAGTTCAGTTTCTCTGCATTCCAGTCTTTGTGACCTAAACAAAGAAGGAACCGCATCTTTGTCAGCAGATTTCAATCAATTGAGTGAATTTGCTGACGTTTGCGATGAAGACAAAGGTATGTCAGCATATATAAACACATGGTGACCCAAAACTGGTTGTCAATTCTGAATAACTTTTCCCCTGTCCAAGTAGTTGAGTGGGTCACCTAAAACCTGTCTAGGCACTGCAAGCTTGAGAGACGGAAAAACGCATATCTGACCTTACAACTATTGGTCAATACATTCTGGGGCAAACCTATGTATTCTTACCTTGGGCTGAGAGAATGAAATGATATAAACAAGATGGAATAATTTCTGGCAACTTTTTGGCAACTTTATCTTCTCAAATCGACTTTTGTTATTTAAGGAAAAATCAGAAATCCTTTTGAATAGAGAACCCATGATTCTTCGAATTCTGTATTCGCTTGTAGACCCGTAGTACGTTACCATTAAATAAAGCGGTTACCTGCTACGAACTATGGACCTAAACTAGTAGTGAGTGCCAAAAAACTGAAATTCAATTATTCAGAATCAACGGTTACTTATGAATCACCCTGAATAAGCGTGAGAATCTAGACTTAATAAAAATACAAAATGGTGTGACTACAGGAATGTATCTGGAACCTTATAATACGTCCCAATGGTTGTACATAACTGAGGCTGAAGAATTAAGAGTTTGGAGAAAACATGAGCCACACCCGTCTTCCACAGACTCTGATGAAACTGCCAACGAGAAAGAATTTCGCAAACGTTACAAAGCAACAACGCACCGAATGGTTCATAGAAAAGCGACTAGAGAGACGTACAAAAGATTAGATAGTAATACTCTAGGTAAGCAATTAAAAAACTTAAGTATTAACCATACTAGTACTCTTGTGTCGAATTTCTATCAGGTATCTCGTTTAAAAACATAAGATGAGATTAGATTTGTCTCCTGCAATGAAAACTACAGTAGTTTCATTTTTCAGATCATAATAGTGAGACATATCTCGGTCAGATATGGCATCATGATAATTACTAATATTTATATTTTACAGAAATCGACAAAAGGTGTAATTTAGAGCGAGAGAAATCAACTGGAGAATACGGGTTTCGAATTCACGGCTCAAGACCTGTTGTTATTTCCGCGGTAGAAGAACAAACGTCTGCGGATGTATCAGGGCTAGAGGTTGGAGATGTTCTCATTACTATAAATGGGATCAATGTGTTAGACTCGAGTCATTCAGACGTTATAAGAATTGCAAGCCGTTCAAATACGTTAGAATTAGAATTGACTAGTACAAATTCGACTACAGAGTCTAGTGCGACTGCAATTAGTAATATTGTTTTACAAGAGGAACAAATGAATACAATAGCAGGGTATTTATGGAAAACGAGGCGGACTGAAGAGCAAAAAGGGAAACGCTGTAAAAGGTAAATTAATCGGAAGCAGTTGCACCACATTTGAATTTTATAAGGTGTCCAGTACACAGTAACAGTAAACCTGAATCTGGTAGGTACGGATCCTTTGCCCCCCCCCCCCCTCGCCAGCCCAATCAGGCTGAGTCGGATAAACAGTGGGAGTGAGGTACGCATTTCGTAGAGAATCTTATGTCGGATCTAGGCAGCTACTCCGCTTGAAAATCCAACGAACGTAGCGGCGATGACGAGGGTTCAGTGAAAAACGGTATGAAAAGTACCCAAACGGCCTTTTAAACATACAAAAAATAATTTTGTTTGTAGAAAAGTCTGGTCGATGACACCTTTTTTGCAATAATTTTATGAAATTTTTAAAATTTTGTTGGACGGGTTTGGAGAAAGTCGATTTCTCACTGGCGAGGCATTTTTAAGGAAGAAATCAGATTTTCCTCTCCATATATAAGTCTTGCCAGTGACTAATCGACTTCCTCCAAACCAGTCCAACAAATTTTAAAAATTGTATAAAATTATTGCAAAAAAGTTAGCACCGACAGATTTTTCGAAAAAACTTATTTTGGGCAAGTTTTTATAACAAAAAGCCCACTTTTTGGGGTCTTTTCATGACGTTTTTAGTTTAATTTAAACACTCGTCAGCGCCGCTACGTTGGTCGGATTTTCAAGCGGAATGGCTCCCTAGATCCCATGTAAGATTCTTACAAAATGCGTATCTCACTTATGTTCGACTCCGCCTGATTGGGCTGGTGAGGGGGAGGAGGCAAAGGTTATGAGCCACCCTGTACAATCAATTAATGCGCGGATAAGTTAAATTCTTTATTTGTTTTCAGAGATCTCTCAATTTTTCTGGGAACCGCCAGGTTCAGGTTTCGGTAATTGGGCAAATACAGTACTTCCTCTATTATAACCCAAGGGTATAAACTATACAGGTTAGGCCAAGCTGAGGCCGCGCTTGAAAATGTAAGTTTTTGCTCGTGTCATAGAGTTTACTACGTCACTGGAGAGCGCTCTCAAGCAGCTGGA
>JAQFYE010001967.1:0-20032 GCA_034694305.1 Protaphorura glebata | reverse complement strand
AGGAAGTCATATTCATGATACTCGTTGCCGGCAACTTCCTTAACTCGGTGAGCGGATTAGAACCATATAATAACATAATTATATCAATTAAAACTAGTTGAATTTTTTGCGAGAAATGAACTAACATGTCTTCTTTTTCAAAAAGGGAGGCTATGCGGGAGATGCCGCGGCGGGCATAAAGTTGTCTTCACTACAAAAGATAGCTGAGATTAGGGGAAATAAACCAGGGGTGTATCTTCTGCATTTCGTAGCGTCGGTATGTAGCAATTGTTCATAATTTAAAGTATTAATATTTATTTATATTAACATTGAAGGTAAGGAAATGATTTTTCTCCAAACTAAATTTTATTTATTTTATATTTCATTTGTTTCTTCTAAAGCACGCGGAATCTAGAAATCCACGACTGATAACATTTGCTGACGACATGCCGGCATTAGAAGAGGCTTCCAAGTAATTTACTACACAGCTCAGTCTTCCTAGTAAAATTCGGTTAAGGTTAATCGGAATTTATTTTAATTGTATAGAACTAGTATAGACCAATTGAGTGCGGAGATATTGTCACTTAATTCAAAAGTGACAAATATCAGTCAACAAATGGAAAACCCATCTGTACCGCGTGATATTATACTTCAGTTCTTCAATTTCTTTAAGGTGAATAGACCATAATTTTAAAATTATTTGGGTAAAACCTTACTTATTTACAATAATTACAATATTACTAACAATAATGTTGTGTTCCTGCTAATTCTGTGACTCCTTTAGGAAGCCCATTTGCGTATCGACCAACTACGAAATTATTTACCCAAAATAGAAGATATTCGAGTGGACCTGGCTCGCTTCTTCTGCGAAGATCTCCATACGTTCAAGTTGGAAGATTGTTTCAGGATATTATTCACATTCACAACAAGGCTGAAATTAGCCTCAATTGAAAACGATCGTAGAAAAAAACACGAAAAGGAAGTCGAAATTCGAAGAAAAGCAAGAGAAGATCAATTCAAGAAAAGAAGTCAGCTTGGATGGCAAAGCCAGCACTCTGGAGAAGATATCGTACTTAATATGGATAGGGTGAATTTATAATTAATTTAAACGCTTTTGCTTTATTTGCATTGAAGATGTGTGTACTTTATCATGTTTTAGAACAAGGGAATAGCCCTGACTCCGGAGGACGACATTTTCATAGCATGCTCCCCTCGTATTGTTAGAAGAAGGCTGGGTTCAATGTCAGACAACAATGGAAACATCAATGAAAATATTAGCAACGACCAACTGGTATTACAATCACCAGGTACGTCTGCTAATTATACAGGCACTTTGTTGTCGCTTCAATGAATTTCAGCTTCTATTTTTCAGAAACCACACCAAATGGGTCATTACGACGACGACGAAGTCGAGCACCATCGGACGACGATGGTGCTCGATCAGGACTCATGGATTTCCTTCGAACATCGGGTACGGACGGTTCTAGTGGAAAACGTTCTGCCAATGAGCAGTATGGTTCACTTGATCGTTCTTGGTCCAGAAAAACTAGACGAAGGCCAAATCTTATGGACTTTGTTAACGACGAACGAGAACGACCGGTGTCACCAGGACCAGCTAATCAAGACTTTAAACCATCCAGTACCAGTACATCAGGTCAAACGGAGAGACAGAGTCTCGAAGCGAAACATGAAAGTCCCACAAGGTGAGGAGAATGTTAATTTGTAAAATAAACAAGATTTTATTCATATGTAATTCTTATGGGCAGAGAATGGCGAAAAAGGATTGCGGCGTGGTTTGTGGATTTGGAGAACGGTGGGAGCGGAGAAATTCCCAAGAGACAACCTCCACCTCGGCGATTCCAAAGACGATTCGGGTTAGATACTAGGTCAGATGGCGGATCTTGGAGTTTAGCCACTTTACCAGAAGGTGATATTGGGCAAGAGGAGGACAGTAATATGACTCTGCGTGCTTACCAGCAAAGGGTACATCCTGACAGAAAACCTTCCCTTACGCTAAATACAGAAGCCATTGAAGGTAGCATACACCTTATTCACATAATAGTAGTATAGATCCTAGAATAACGGCAATACTTATACCGTTGAACATGTTTGCAGAAGTTCAATCACCGCTGAAGGATAATCGTTTAATGGCGAGACCTTCTTTGAATCCTATTGAGAAAGAAACGAACAAAGAAAAATCCTTACCTGCACTGGTGGAAAATACGGTGAGAAGTAATAGTAACAGTATAAAAAGTTAACGAAAAGTTTTACAATTAAAATGTTTCAGCAGGACAACAGCAGAAGAACTCTAATCGGATCTCTGGGCAGCCAGGATTCCGAAGAGAAACTTGTTTTGTATATTCCTGAAAATGGAACAGTCTCGAAGTCTTCTCAGGATAAAACCATCCGGGCAGCAAATAAACTAAATTGTACCAGTTTTCTAAACAGAAATATTGGGTCTAATGCTGGTACAAAGGATGGATTTGATCGGTTTGCCTCAATTCGTCGTTCAAGACGGATTAAAAAGCCTGACACGGCCTCTCCAGTATCAACTACCAAGACGGAAAAGAGCACAGTGAGAAATTCCCATACAAGATTTGTGTCTAAAGTGGACATAACAGCAGATCCACTGCCAATGATTGAAAGTAAACCGTCAGGAAGTGCAAGTGATGAGAGACCTAATCGAGATTATGCTAAGACGGAACAAGTTAGTAACCGATCTAACCCACAGATAGCTACAATGATCAATACTGACGGGCATTCGCCAATTAAAGGGTCGGCGCCCGCAACCGAAGATAAGAATCTGCTCTCTCGAAAATCCTCAATCACGTTTTCAACAGAGTCAGGAGAGGACAAGAAAGTGACAATTAACTCGTCATCAGGATTAACAGACCGCGATGAAGGGTTTGAAGAATCACAAAGTTCATTATCCGAATCCAACAGCCAAATAGACCCGATCACTACGAACGGATTCAATGGTTTTAGTAGAAGTCGATTTAGACGTAGTGTTAGAGAACCTGGAGCTGCTCCATCTGCAAGCCTTTGGTCTACGAGGACTGGTATAAATTCTACTCCTACACCAGCTATCCGACGAAATTCACTCCAAGATAATTCTCCATCTCAAATTTTCAGTCACACCGTAAATAATAATAATAAAGCTAATTCTAGAACCAGCCTACTGAGCTCTAGAAGCTCTCTCACAAGTCAAGTCACTGTCAACACAATCCGAGACGCTAGTGAGCAAAAATCCAGAAAATCTTCAAAGAGTGAAGATTTGTACTTGTACTCCAGCAATAAACGTGGTGCGAATGTTTCCGTCAAAACAAATGGCCAAGTAACTCCAAAAAACATGTCGACTCACCAAAATTCAAAAAATGACTCCTTCAATGGAGTTCAAAACCACTCAAATCTAGAATCAGAATTGCACAAAGCAGAAAACGTGAAACCTATTTCTAGAGGACTTGCCCCGAGATTATTAAGCTTTATGCGTCCAACTGCTTCAAGTGCTGCCAAGGACAAAGTAGACACGGTCAAAGTCAAAAAGCGAAACTCGATTACGAAGTCTTTCAAGTGAATATGAATAATAGTGAAAACATACTCCTAAAGCTGCATTATCTAGTATAGTAAAATCGTTATTTGTAAAACATCTCTTTCACTAATTCTGATAGACCCAACCTCGCATGACATGACATGTAGTGCGCACACACATTACTTGTTTCATGGAAACCTCAGAGTATTCACTCGTTTAGATATTTGCAATCGTATTTAACATTAAGTGTTTTTATTTTTAATCTAAAAATATATTTGTATTGTAAATTCACAATGGAGACAAAATTTGTTGGTATCGGACCTAGTAATTTATTTCGCGATTTAAATCCGCAAGAGTCGTCAAACGAACACATTTAAAAATATGGCAAAAATATAAGTTAAGAAGAAATGGCATTTTTATATGAATCGTGTAGTCATGATGAGAGATCACTATAAGAAATTCAAATCGACCAAAATAGTTCAAGTTAATTCCGGGTGAACCAGACAAGTATTTCCAAGTAAATTATTCGATTGGCACAGGAAATTCTGTCATGTTAACCTTAATTTTCAGAGCACATGCACTGGCTCTATAAACCTGATCCTAAATTGTAAGTCCGAAAGGTGTCCCCTTGTGACCAGGAAGGAAGGAGGAATTAACGCAAAGTAATTTCTAGTTGCCTTATCTGGGAATAAAACGATATTACCGTGACTAAAGCGGTCTGTATACTTTATTAGTTAAGCTTTCGCCATCCGTTCAGCTTCTGCTTTCTTTTTCGCTCAAGGTTTCCGCATGCTGGCAATGGTTGACCTTTCACTCGTCACTTAACAGAAGAGTTGAAAAAAATTGAACTTTACGCTAGGTGAAAACCGTTCGTTAAGAGCTCCTTAACGTAACTAAAGCGAAAGATTAAAATTAGTATATAATGTCTTAGCGAAAGAGGAAGCGAAAGTGAACCGCAAAACGAAAGCTTAACTAATCGTAAGAGGTACATCGAGCCCTTTGTCTGAGATTGTCGGCTCGTTTGTCTGCCGATTCTACTCAACGCTGTTGTTTCCTGAGTCGCTAACGCGACCATCGGTACCAGCCGACCAAATATTGTATATCTATCGAACCCTGTCTGTCACCTGAGTCTGGCTTCACCGTTCCATTGGTTCTATACTCTGTGTTTGTATTTCGGCATTTGGGAAAAATAATCGTAAGTTGACATATTTCGGCGGTTAGTCAGATTCTCAGACTCGCAAGCCGACAATGAGGCGTCATAGTATGATTTCTCGAATTCTCCTCATTCCCTCAGCATTAAACTTGGCCTCATCTTCTCACATTTTGTGAGCTATGGATTTAATGAATTTAATAAGTACTTTAATAATAATGACTTTAAAAAGACTTAAATAAGTACCGAACCCACCCAAGCCAATCCGAAAATCTAATATGAGTTCACTTAACTAACATTATTCTGAGCACTTTCTGTTCTTTTTAGAATATCCTCGGTTTATCACATCTAGCTTGCATTTTGATCCCCGTCATTATGCGGCCAATTTGGATTGGTTCGCGGAAAAACATCGCACACTTAGGTACCTTTTTTATATTTAATAATTATGATAATTTAATTTGATTTACGATATTGAAACTGGTAACTAACTGCATTATCAGTTTACAAATCTCTTCAGTTCAAACCACAGATGACGGACTTCCAAAACTTTTATGAGCTGACGATTTCTTAAATTACTCCAGTAAATATGCCTCAATAAAATTATGGACTGATCTTCCTTATGTAATTAGGGACACATCCGTTAGTGTCGAGACTTTCCCTGTACACATGCAAAAACATTGATCGAAACAACGCAAAAATGTATCATAAAGTATTCAAAATAATTTCACGTATTCTCCATAGGTGTAAAATATGTGTTACATGTATGTGTAGTTCTCATATTTTTGAAAATTGTTATCTTATTTAGCTTTGTAAAAATGGTTGTAAAAATATATAATGGATCAAATAAATTAAAAAACATTTAATGGATTGAACTCCGACATATTGCGTCAGGTCTCCACATATTCAATGTTTCCTTCCTGAGGGGTTTGTTGAGTTTCTCACTGATCTCTCGGGCTTTCCACTCGCTAAATATCTGCAACAGGACTCATATCCGCATAGCTTAAGGTGGGCCCTCGCATTTGCGAGCAATGATTTAGAGTAAACTACGACTAACTAACTAAAATGGTACGGTCAGTTGGATGACACATGCGATTTTGAACCAAACCATATCCACAAATTATAGACAGATCGTTTTTAATAGGTGATTCGACAGATTCTGTTGACCACCATTTAACCCATCAGAGGTGGTACGCCTATAAACTAATAAGTTTTTAGCATGGTTAGAATTTTTTTTTAATGAAAGTATGATATGGTTAACTTGAATGAGTACGTCTGAGCAAGAATTGACAGCCACTTCCTCCTGAAAATATCTCCAGCGTTTTAAAACATAGTCGCAATTTTAAAAATAAAATGGCCCATGCTAACTAATGTATTCGAGTTTGTTTACTTTTCAAATTCAATTTTAAGGTGTCACATAATTAAATGAACCGAGGTTTTCCCGTTCGTTCTTCAACTTTGAGTTTACTTCAATCCCAATAATTATTTTATTTGACTTCGGTCCAGATAGAAATACTATATTTATTTAAAATCGATCTGCACTGGAATGAAGACAAATAACTATTGACATTTAAGCTGGACGGAACTTTCATGAAAATTATTTCGGTACACACTTTTGAAGGAACATGACCCAGGACTATCCCATTGCTATGGAATTTTGATTGTTTGAAAAATAAAGTCGAGACCCCACCTTAAAAAAATGATCATCCCGGGGATTGTGAGTTTAAATTGATTAACTAGCGCTCATGGTCTAAATTGACTATTTGCTTCGAAGATATTTTTTCGTTTCTTCGTAAATGCTCAACCCATTTATTATACAAGTCAACACACTAATTCATTAAATAAGAATTAATTTTTAAGTCTAGTTTGAGTTGAAATTAAATCTGAGACAATTTCGTTAAACACAATGTAAACACAACACATGGTCCCTGATGATTGTCACAACGCTTGCGCTTGTACGGGAGAAATTAGTCAACAAAACTTATGGTTTCGTTAAACAAAACAGTCCAAATAATATATAACCCAAAATCTGCTACGCAGTTTACAGTATGCAGTTGTTCCGATTCTAGCAAAGTGACATTGAAGCATTTCTCATCAAAATCCCTCGATAATATGGCTAATGATTTTGTTTCCAAACAATTATTACTTATGAGGAAAGGTTCATCCGTTTCTAAATTAATTGTTTTTACTTAATTAAACGGGACGGTAAAACCGTAGTACAGCCGTGAACAATCTTTTCATTCTAGCTCTCTGGTGACGAGATGTCTTAGGCAAGGTTATGCCCTTATCTCAAAATCATGACCACTTGAATCTTTGAAGCATTCAGGAAGATATCTTCGTTTTTGCCGGTATCGCGCACATTGCCAGACCAGACACACGCGTAAGGAAGAATTGTGAAATTAAAATGTGGGTTAGTCGGACGCGGATGCTGGGATTTCTAACCCAAACGTGTCCAGCTCCATATAATTCGGACCAAAACAATATTCTTACAAGGTATAGTGCATAACCACCTAACAAATAACAAATATAAAGACCCAAAAAACATACTTATCCCTATACATTTCTACTTTCTGCAGTACAATCTGAAATATGTGAGCCAACTCGAAAAATCGCTCCAGCAAAAAAGAGGAAGAGCATAGGGGGAAGGGACGATAGGGATTGCACATTGCATTGTAATTGTGTGTAATTGTGCAAAAATAAATGAAGTTGACAAAAATGTTGAAATAGAGTGAAAAAATGTATTATTTTTCGTAACTTGTAAAAATCTGTATATCAAGCCTCGTAAGTTCAGACTGAATAGAGAAGTGACTTGGATTCATAAATAAATCCAAGTAAAGAAGCGTAATTATAGTCGACCAGAGTGGGATTTGAGAGTATAAATATATGAGATAGACTGAGATATGCTGCACGCGTGTGATCATCAAGACCCGCACTAGTACACGAGGACACGCGAATCTTTCAAGGTCGTCAGTTATTATTTCTTTCAGTGGGACAGCAAGTTTAGTTTATTTGCAATTCATATTCCTGTTTGCTGGACATGGGATGGAGAATGCAAGAGTCCAGCAAAGAGCTGTTTCACCATATAGGTATAGGATACGAACGGGGAATTCATCCAGGGATTTATACTTATGAATCCCAAACCAGGAACAAAAGTTTAGTTGTATGTCTAGCACTCGTTTTCATTTAGCTCCAAGCACTGTGTCAACCAGTTTGAACACCACACATACACACACCATACAAACACATCTCGGACAATCCTTTCTTCACGAAATCAACCTCTTCTCTGGACAACTCATCTTTAATCAATCATATCATGTCTTACCAAAAAATTGTGAGACTGGGCAAATATAATATCTCATCGACCACGCACGTGGTTCATTTCTATGTACATAAACAGCACAGCTTTCTGTCTTCCCATCATTCAATCATTTCCTCGTGCCGTGCATGCAGCATTCCTGCCAAATAACCAAATCTTTTTACTCCTGCCTTTTTGACCTCCGAAATGGCGATTGGCGATTACTATGATTGAGTGAGAACTAACATGGGAAAGAAAAAAACATGTAATTGTAGGAACTCAATATCGATTTCAGATAAAGTATTATTACAAACTCCAAACAACTCATCATTTTTATCAGTTTTGTTGTTTCGGTCCGTGTAAATATTACATTTTTGATGGTATTTAGAAAAGTCCTTCCCATGTCGACCTAGGAATAATTTTTGAAGTACTTGTCCAGTATTAGTCCAACTGCATGGTGATGACTACTAACTAGAGGAGAATCAATTCATCATAATATGGTAGTTATGATGTTATGTTATGGAGTACATGAGATCTAATGCTATAACTCTAACTCCAACTCTTTGATTCTCAAAGTTTTAGACTGCTAGACTACTAGAGTAGTTGTAGTAAGCGTAGTAGTCGAGGAGTTAGATTCTTCGAAGGTTATCTGTTGAGTGCCAAGTGGCAGCAGACTGGAGTAGAAAAAAGGTCCGTTCTAACTTGTCATTCAAGGACACTGAAAAAAGCACTAGGAGCAAAACCAGGACCAGTCCACAACACAATACATACAAATACAGCTCCATCCTATCCATCCACGGAATTCAATCCAAATCCAAATTCTACTACAAACTGTAAACTGTAAACTCTTTCCGTCCTAAACCCAATCTCCTCACACTCACTTTTTCCCTCCGTCCTCATCTTAGTCTCAATCACCCACATGTACATCCCTTCCAACACAAAATCAAACAGTTAATTAGTTTAATTAATTAATTAATTAATTATTACGATACATCATATTCATCATCCTGGTTGTGGTGTAATGTATTCCTGCCCAAGTGTAGTGTTGTGAGTGAGTGCCTTCTTCCCTTCCAATAAAGTGCAAAATAGTGCAAGCGTTCAGCGAAAAGTGCACGCAGAGCACGAGGACGAGGTCCTTTCTCGACTCTAAGTTTTCCTCTTCTCGCTCTACGTCTACATTCAAAATTACACACATTCAAATTCAAATTAATATCAAAATTAGTTGACAACTGAGAAGAAATAAGCGGTGTGGTGATATTAGACTAATTTTTAGTGATCAGGAACAGGAAGGATTAGACGGGACAAGGATGAGTAACGAGGCGGAAATAATGAGTGCGAGTACGACGACGACTTCGAGTCCGAATAATACTACTGAAATGGGATCAACTGCGGACGCGACCCCATCTGACAATAATATATCGACAGCGGCAACGGCAGAGGCCAGACGAAGAAATTATCAAAGACTCATTTGGACTCAACAACATATTCATCGTCAAATTCAATTTCAACAGTCCATGAGTAAGTCTTCTTTCGACTTCTTCAAACCCTTCTTCGTCTTCGATTCCTCAGACGGGCAATTTTTCTTCACAGGACTTTCGCTACTAGATATTAAGTGTATACTTTCCCTAGGTTGAATGTGAAGCTAACATTTCTGTGCGAAATAAAAGCCACGCATGCCTTGACGGCGAATGACAATTAATGGGTTCATTATGTATTCTATTGGAAATTGCTTAAGTATAATTATCATGACTGGTTAACGAGGGAAATACTCCGGGTGTGTAACTCGCCGAATGGAATGCAAAATTCTTCAAAAATCGAGAAGAGATCTTTTCGAGAGAACATTTAAACATATAAACTAATAAATGAGAACATGAAAGAACTCATGGATATTTGGACATATTTTTTGGCCCATGATTTCTCCGGAGTACTTCCCTCGTAGAGGAGGTAGGCCGGAATGAGTCCTCGTGGCCGTGGCACATGTTTATCACGAGCAGACAACAATTGAAACAAATTCCACCGAAGTGCAGGGCATCCTTCTACACTTTCACTCACATTATTATGTAATCCTAATCTCACTCGACGCGTCCGCTCTGCACTCAGCTATTCAGCATTGCATTTGCATTAAAGGGAGTAAATCCAACATGTTTCTATTTATATCTTCCGTGTGCGTACGACTCAAGCTAGTGCGTATATATTTGTTAATGAAAAGGCGACGAGAATTACGGTTTTGTTTGAAACACGGACAGTTGTGATGGAAGAATTCGCAATTGCGAATATAGTGGAACTTAAGAAAATGACGGCCGGATCCGGATATATTTTTTTAAAACCCTGAACCCCGAACAGTATTTGAATTGAAGTATGAATTGTATTGATGAATCAATGTTCGGCATTGTTATGAGGAATGTTATTCACGCCAAAAATTGAGTATACCAAATCAAAAACCAAACCAATAGGATATCCAGATGATCCAGTTGGTGTTGAGATTAGAGCTTCATATTGACGTCACAAAAATGTTCACGGACGACTTTATGTATTTGGGGCTTGTCTAACAAAAATTTAGATCCACAAAAAATGTAAAAGTAATGAAAGCTAATTTGGCGAATGAATGCAGAAAGAAATTTAAATTTAAACTGTTTGCCGAACTTGCAGTTTATTGAAAATTCGGAATCATGAAAACGAAAATATATTACTACGGAATTTAGGAATGGGAGGAATAACATAACCTGTCATCATTTTTAAAATAAGTGACCCCTAACAACTTTCGTTTTGTTGACACTCGGGGAATCCCAGAGATTTGGTATATTATTATAGTACTATAATAATTATAGTACTATAATAATAAGAGATTTGGTATATAATTATTATATACCAAATCTCTGGGGAATCCATAATCCATCCATTTGACCCCAAGAGGTCAGCACATGTCAAGATAGGGAAATCAGATGACCCAGACCTACGTCAAGTTCGGTGTCAAGCTGTGATTTCAAGCAGAGTTAGTGTACCAAGTTTCAGCTGTCTGATCACCCATGCGCCGCCCAGCGTTCACCCGGACAACCAAACTGGCTACCTCTTACATATACTTTAACCTTTGGTGACCTCTGGATGGAGCATGAGTGAAACTTGGCACACAGACTCCCCTTGACCTCACGGTACAAATGACTCCTCACTTGACCTAGGTTATCTGGTTACCATAGCGTGACCGTGACTATCGCTGTCATCATGGGGTCAAACGGAGTGCCCCAGTTTCGCCAAAACAAAAGTTGTTAGGGGTCACTTGGGGCACAACATTTCAAGAATTGAGCCGGATCGCAGAGAAGATTTCAAAGGCCAAGGTCGGGTCAATCGGTCCGATGTACGTGTAAAACCATGTCCGATTTTTGAAATAAAGTGAGGATGCACAAGAAACAGAAATCAACTCAAAAAGAGTTGATTCGCCGACTTGTTTCACCCAGTCGATAATTTGTTTTGCTGTTTATGTCGGCTGAAAGAAGAAAAGCTGGGCAAATACGTCGAAGGTCATTGCAACTGCATCCTTACTTATTGTTCTAACATAAAAATCATAAGGGAATACTGACGAATAAAATTCTGAATATGTGTTTGGTCATAGAACTTCATCAACTATTACAAGTCGTACAGGTGGTACACAACTAACTGATAATTAATATCCGTGACACGGAACTTATAAATATGGTTAATTCAGTTCCATATTGAATTGAATTTATTATTCCACAAATCATGTTTAGACAATTTAGTGTAAACGAAAATACGGTTTGATAACCGTACCTCAAACACTACTGAATACTAAATTTTAATTTTAGGCACGAAACAAATGCCACACGGAGAAGACTCAAATGAAATAGGAGTTTCATGTAATGGGTCTTCGCAGCGACAAGTCTCCGACTCCACGGAGAAACCACCCGACGGAAAAATAAGAGATGGGCCAGATTGGGAAAATTTCGACGCACAGGCTCCATTCCTGGGACCTATTTTATGGGATAAAATGCGTATGCCGTACGATGGATCTGCGGATTTTAAGGTGGGTTGTTTGAGAATGCCTGACGGTCCTAATCATAGTACCTTCAAATACTCCGATATTAGATCAGAGTGTAATACTACTGTCTGTCCAAAAACAATAGAGCTCTGCTAAGGGAAAATAGTTTTACTTGTTCGTAAGCCGTGTATATTTTGTTAAAATTTTTAACATGGTTGTTTTGGTGGAATTGTCCGTAGCTATTGAATTTCCAGAGCTCTATTATTTTTGAACAGACAGTAGGGCTAAGACAGTAGTTATAAGTCAGACATTTGATATGACTCTCAAAGTCTGATCCGATCAAGATTCCTAGACGACCACCTTCTCTCTAGGTTGGTCCATGCGCTTGTTTACTAAAACTTCCAGTTTTTTTGTCTGGTGGCCTCATCAGACGGGATTTAGGCCACCAGTTAATGCTTGTTGATATGAAGGACGGCAAATTTTCATTTTGTTGACGCATTTCCTAACCTTATGACGATAGTTTGTTTACCAATCTTGGATCCGATCATCGGAGCTATACTGTATATTTTCGTCATATTACCACAAAATAACAACAGGAATACATTTTAAATTTCAGTTGGAATATGTCGATTTAGAGGAGTTCTTAACGGAGAATGGAATTCCCTTCGATCCATCCTTAGAAGCATCCTTTGCAGTATGGAAACCTGTAGATCAATCGGACGCTATGGGAAGTTCGGTAACAACCACGAGTCCACCGACCCCATTATTTCTAACAAGTCAATTTATGCCAGCACCCTCCAGGGGACCGGTCCAAATCCATAATGTCTCACATACTAGAGATTCATCATCTCAGGAAGTTCCTCAGTCTCGATCACCGTCTCCTTGTAGTAGCTCTTCACAATCTATTAGCCAAGAGGGTACTCCAGCCGTTTCCCCTGACTCTACACAATTGACAGGTGAGGTGATTGTCACATGCTATCTTAAATAGAAAAGCAGAAGTCGCTCTGTGAATCTATCTATCTATCTTTCTTTCTGTGTGTGAGTGTGAGTAGATAAAAAAAAGGGATAGGAATGATGAGTTATTAATGACTTGATTCACCGCCGATGACGTCAAAGATCAACGTCTTGGACGTCATCATTTTCGTGAATCGTCATTGGTCTGAGTCGCTCCGCCTCCTACCCGTACACTAAGAAGCCTCCATCTCTCGGTTTGGAGAGAGAGGGAGAGACCGCCTCCGTTCACTCCTTTCACTATTTCGCACAGACCAGTCCAGCTAAGGCTCGGATCAGATCAGATCAGATACGGATAAGATATTTTTTATTTTTAGCTGATCTGATATATTCGGACCAGATATTTTTTTTATCTGATCTGATATTTTTGGTTAAGATCGGATAGCTTGAATCATATTCGATCATATTCGGATTGTACATTTCAACCGGTCAGGTATCTGGCCAAAAATGTCAGATCGATTATACGATTATCCGATCCGAAACTTCTGATCAGATATCAGATATCTGATCTGATACATGACACAGTCAAATCAGATAGGATAACGTCAGATCAGATTAGATAGTCCATTATCTTATCTTATCTTATCCGAGCCTTCCAGACCATTTACCAATCTGAACTCGAACCGTCAACAAGTCTACCTGCCTAACAGAACACAATCTTTACATACAAGCCCGTAGTCGGGTTCGTGTGGGGCCTCGAAGCGGAGCGAATACCAAGCACTGGTACGTGGCAGTTTTGTAACGCACAGGTAGATGGAGCTGCCGGGTTCATCTTGGAACCATGGCTCGCGGGACAAAAATCATCAAATCCTTCGTACTAGTACGGATACCTACCCTCGCTAGCGGGCGTCGGTTATTATAGTTTTTCAATAGAGGTGGAATTGAATATGTGCAGGGTGACTAACATGTATTTGTCGCCATCGTATCTCCGAATCTACAATAGCTACAACCAAGTGGGATAGCTCGTCGGAAAGATTAGCTCAAATGGGATCTCATACACCACATTTCAGCTCCACCTGAAAACGCGTTCGTGCGCAGTGCGCGGTGAAAGATAAAAAATCAGGTTTTCGCCTTTTCTCTGCCGCTTTTTCACGGTCTTCCGTCTGAATAGCAGTGAAAACTTCAAACATTTGAAAAACGAACTTCACCACCGCATTTCCAAGTGCTTTCTGAAAATTTTGAGCCATGGATCGACAATTTCTGAGCAAATCGGTTTTGCCTCGAAACAATTTTTCTGGAAACACCAGAAAATGAGATTTTGAGACAAAATCCAAAATCGATTTGCTCAGAAATTGTCGATCCATGGCTCAAAATTTTCAGAAAACACTTGGGAATGCGGTGGTGATGTTCGTATTTCGAATTTTTGAAATTTTCACGGCTGTTCAGACGGGAGACCGTGTAAAAGCGGCAGAGAAAAGGCGAAAACCCGATTTTTTATCTATAACGCGCACTGCGCACGAACGCGCTTTCAGGTGCAGCTGAAATGTGGTGTCTTAGATCCCATTTGAGCTGATCTTTCCAACACACTATCTCACTTGGTTGTAGCTATTGTAGATCCGGAGATACGATGGCGACAATACACGTTAGTCACCCTGTAGAATGCGGCTCGTAAATTTAGTCCAAACCTCTTGTCAAAACTGAAAGAACCGAATTCTTAATGAATGATAGAGCTACACCCAGCTGCAGTCCCTGGTCATGAGTTCGACCCACGAATGCGACCCTTCACAGATGACGAATTAAAGCCGCAACCCATGGTCAAAAAGTCGAAGAAACAGGTATTCACGAAGAACTTTTATTCTCAACACTTTCATTCGCAAAATCCAATTTTGGGTTTGGCTGGATTTGAACAGACGTAAAAGATAATGGCAATAACTAATGAAATCCTATTTTTTACAGTTTATCCCAGACGAGCAAAAGGATACACGATATTGGGCCAGGAGGAGGAAAAATAATTTAGCCGCAAAGCGTTCCCGTGATGCCAGAAGAGTGAAAGAGAATCAGATAGCTATGAGAGCTTGTTTTCTCGAAAAAGAGAATCACATTTTAAAACAAGAAATGGAGCGATTGCAAGTGGAAAACGCAGCGTTGAAAGAGCAAATCAGCCATTATCATTAGCAGGCGGAGGGCAGCTAGCAAAAGAACTGTAGATATCGTTCGACTAGAAAGTTGTATATTTGATGCATGATGTTCATTATAATATAGTTAGTGTAATGTTATGGGAGCACATGTCTACTAATGTTTAATCCGAAGCTGAAGGTTTGGAAAAACGACTTTTGAGTACTCATTTCAGAAGGTAAGGATGAAGAAATATGTTTTCTTAGTAAATTAATTGAAGACCGGACATAAAATACGCATTACTCATACAGTGCGGTGTGTGCGGTTGTGAACATCAAATCTGACTGGTGCAATTTATTCCTAAGTTCAGCTGTTCAGAAAGATGCCCGGGTTTACAGCTGCTCGCTCACAGACCTCCCTACGACTTGTTGACTGTAAAGTTTAAAGAAATGATATTTCCGTAATTATTTACTACCTTTGAGTATACAGTATCTATATAATAAACCCGCTTGTATGTAAGTAAGGAGTAAAGGGTTTCCATTCGTATGAAATGAAAATTTGAGTACAGTTGAGGGCTTTCTGTCAACCCCACCATTTCCTATCGCCCAACTGAGGTGCTGATTATAAGCTTCTCACGGCTCGGATTGGGTCCGATCCCGATCCGAACCCTAAAATTGTATTGTATTGTATCGTATCGTATCGTTTTACAGTTATACTGGAATGACGTTAGAAAGTCTTTTTCATGCAGGAACTGTCTAATCTCTCTGGGTGGAAAGACGCTCGGCCACGTAACTCTACTCCGCCATAAGGCAACAGAGCTAGCCCCCACAGAAGGTTCTAAATCTACAGGAATCTACGAATAAAGGAAACTTTATGAAAGTTAGATCGAAAAATTTTTGTCCGGTTTTTCGACTCTTAGAAATACAATTGAATGTTTATCCCCAGAGTCAATCAGGCTCCTTTTTTGTTTCTTTTTATTCGAACCCGAACCCGTTGAGATGGGTTAAATTTTTATGATGATTCGAACCCGAACCTGATACCTCAGTGTACAATCCGATCCGAACCCGATACCTCCACGCACGATCCGATCCGATTCCGATACCTCAGTGCACGATCCGATCCGAACCCAATGAAAATGTCAAAATTCCAAAGTCTTATTTCTTTAAAAGCATTTACTTTCAATGCACCGTGACGATTTTGATTTTCACCAAAATGTCTCAGTATAGATAAATACAACCAAATTATGACCAATATTATTGTAACTGCTAGTATGTGTATGGTATAGTATAGCTCGAATCTCAACTTCATTTCCTGTTCTCTTTAGTCAGAGATGGTGAATATAAATCACGCGAACACAGTAATCAACCCAACCCGAATCCGATCCGAACTCGTTAGAGCACGTTATTGTTTTTGTGTCATCCGAACTCCGAACCTGATACAAAAACTGTCGGATCAGAAAAGATTTATCCGAACCCGAACCCGAAATCAGCGGGTTCCAGAAACGCGATTCGAACCTGTGAGAAGCTCTAGCTAATAATGGTGTTCCGGCTACAGTACGAACACCTGGCTGCTAGCTAAGATGACTCAAAATAGGCCACTAGACAAAGAATATTCCCTAGTGTATCCAGGGAATACTCTTCGCCATCTTCCTTTCAGCAGCTATGAGCATTACACTGGCTTGTCGTGTATTTCAGACATTGTAGATCTCTACTACTGAGTTATTTCAATATGAAGTATAAATTATCAGAAGATAAGCCGCTAAAATATTTTGACAAGAATTACTCAAAATGATTAATTTAATATTATTTGTACACTAACCCGAACATTTAACTTCACCGATGTAGACATGCAGTTGATCCGGCATTACAGAACTGGAACTTCCAACGCGGAAGGCAGATGGGTTTGGTGGATCAGGACCTCCCAGGCCTATTTTAAGTAAAATTATAAGGGTTACTCAGGCAAGCTTCGCACTTGCGTCAACCAATGAGAGAGTTGCTTTTACGTATCTTCGGTGTGCGGTGATAATGGGAAAGTGAAGTTGGCGAAAGTGAAATTGGGGAGAGTGAAGTTGGAAAATTCGATTTCCCCGGCACAGTGAAGTTGGAAAATTTGCATTTCTTCGTTTTCTATTTTTTCCCTTCTTTTTTTCACAAATCTGAATATAGATCCATCAATCTATCTCATCCGTTCTCATTTCATGGTCAGTTTCGGTCTGCTCTTCTTCATAACAAGTCATGTCTGACTGGTACGTTAAATATTTGGATTCGGGTAAAGGCAAAGTGACGTTTAAACTTGCTAATCGGGGGTACACTTACACAAAATGCATTACAAAAGAGAATGGCACCCGGTGGCCTTCCAAGATTGCAGAGAAAGACCACAAGTGATTACACTTTGTTGATTCTCAACTTCAAATTTTCGCTTTGATTTTGAATAAATGTTTTGTTTTGGCAACTTCACTTTACCGTTTTTAACTTCACTTAGGGGGTCAAAACTGGAGTGAAGTTGGATTTTTTTTTTTTGCCAACTTCACTTTCGCCATTATCACATTGAATCGTATCTTCGCACTTCCGTAGATATCTGAACTGTGTTAAACTGAGAAGATGGGAATGTTCGAGTCCGCTATCTTAGTACCCTTATACAGGGTATCCCAATTGAATATGATCACTTTCAAAAATTCATAGTTTACAGAGCATTTCGAAAAAAATATTTTTAAAAAAATTTCGACGGGACTTGTTTTTATCTCAATTTTTACATTTCACAATTAGCGAAGGGTATGTTCAATATGACTGCCTTTCTTAATTTTGCACTCCCGAAGCCTAACAACGTTATTAGCATGCGACATTTCGAGGGTTTGAAACCGGATTCCACGAATTTATCATTTCTCAATCCTATCCCAGATTCTCAAAATAAAATTAATTTAAAAAATTTCGGAAAAAAAATTGGGAAAACCCTTCACATATCGTATGCTCATAACGTTATTAGGCTCACGGAGTACAAAATTAAAGCAGGTCGTTATATCAAAAATACTGTCACTAATTGTGAAAAAAACATTTTATTAAAAATATTTTCTTAAGAAATCTACTTGATACTGTGGAAACTATGAGTATTTGAAAGTGTTCATGTTCATTTGGGACACCCAGTTCCAAGACCAACCAAACTAAGACCAAACTTTGACAGCAGCTGATATCATTTCAGTAGTGAATAGCGAAAATATAGTGTTGTGACTGTCATGGAGAACACTTACAAAATTTCAAGGTTCCGTTTTCCAGAACAGAATTCTAAATAACACAAGCGCAATTGTGACTCCACATCCTGAAATGCCATGGAGTAACATTTCATAGTTATATTTAATACTCTCTGCTGAAATGCAAACCAAGAATTGAGGTTTTCGCTTTGTCTATTTCAAATAATTGTACGCATGCTACAATTCGATACTACAATAGAGATACATACATAGACAATGGCTTCTTTATTCGGTCAAACTTTTCAGAATTACCTGTTGTGAACAACCGCGCCGTGTTTAATAAGACTCGAGTCTCGAACACGTAAATAGACAATATATCAACTATAAATACAGGTTTGCAAATACTAAAGTAACCGTTCAAGCATTAGGGCTTTCACTTTATATGCGAACAAACAGTCGAATTTGATCAAAAATATGTACGAGAAAAGCTAACCACTATAGGACGTACAATTACCTTTAGAGCGGAATGATAATTGCCTGAACGCGCTATGTCAAGAGTCAACTAACTTCAAGAATTGTAAAAGGGATTATTTTGAAATAATATGAATAGTTTTTCAATTTAACTGTTTAACAAAAATACAGTCCTTGTCTTTCACAAAAGTGTACCTGTGAATGTGCTCGGACATTTTAGTATGTTAAAATAAAGAACAACATATTTTGAATATATACAGTTTCTTCTTGTCATCAATTCGTTCAAGAAATACCCAATATCAATTGGAATATATCACAGCGCCGGAAATACATTTGGAAAAAATATACCCAAGGTAAATAACACATCACCCTTATATCCCGGTAGTCAATTTTGAAACTCCACTTTTGCTAAGAATGAAATTACGACGGGCAAGCCCGTGACAACCAAACATGAAGTGCATGAATTGAGAATGGAAAATGTTTGACCTATGTATGACGTCATGTTGGAAACAAGTTAGTGCTTATTGCGGAGACGTATTTCCTATTGTCATGATGAGCACCAACCGATAACTCAACGGGATGCCTAACTGCCATAGTATGTAGGGCGTTAAGTAGTATGCATGTATACAATTGAGGGCGGGGGAGCGGAACTATCAGGGTTCGGATAGAGTGAGGAGATCGACTTGGGGATAGCCGAGGCATGACGGATGAAAAGTGAGTGGTAAGATAACACCGGAGGAATGAGGGGATCGGAATTGGAGTGGAATAATTTATCTAAATTAGTTTGTAAATAAATAATACATTTTGTAATAATAAAAATGAATTAATTCGGTCTGCACACAGTGAGAAATCAAGGTGGACGAACAATGTAGGGTTCAGCTCAACAATAAATACACAACAAAAAGAAAATTGAAGGTGTGACGCAGGATGGAAAAGGAAGGTGGGCCAAAAGAATCGACAGAAAAGTCCGAACGGCTGGTACACAGGGTGGACGCATTGTAACTACGCTCCTCAATAAAATAATTTAATTAGTGGTACTTGTGTAAGTTTTGTTATAAAATTAAGACCGCTAGATCACTAATAATTTATCAGACCAGTGAATATTTTAATATTGTTAAAATTTGGTGTGGAAAGTGAGGTTTTTGAGGTTTTTGTGAAAATTGTCCACTTTTTATGATTGTCCGTGGAAAAGTTCAGACAGAGTCTCAGTGTTGCTAGACATGTAGATAATATGCATTAGCATATTTGAATCATAGGCTCAGAAATTTACTCGGACTTGAACTCTTCAGACAGTGAATCAACATTTTTCCCTCTACTCTAATCCCATCCCACCAAGTCTGACTCGGATATCAGAAATTACAGACTGGATT
>JAQFYE010001966.1:0-20034 GCA_034694305.1 Protaphorura glebata | reverse complement strand
ACAAGTCTGGTTAAATTATTCGGAGAGAATCACCTCAAATAGTTTCCTCGTTAGTTGTATTAGAACACACATCTGTCCCCTTGAAAATGTGGCAATGTTTTTTGAAGACTGCCTTACAGTGTATTTCGTAATCAAAATTGTAGAAAAAGGTTTTTCAATATCTCTTTGGGAGTTTTCAAAAAAATATGGGTCTTGAGATACTTGTTAATATTTCCACAAACTGAAAAATATTCTAGGACTGAAAATGTTGTATAAATGTGATGGCGGTCCGTTCGCGTTCCGATTCCGATCCATTCATTTGATGCTAGATTTGATAATGCGTAACAAAGTGTTCAGTTGCTTTGTTTTGTTGCTGGCAAGGTTGGTAATTCTAATTCAATTATAATGACATTAATTTTACTAACTTAAACAACAGATTAGTTTTAGGAATGAGTCCCTCCCACTCTTCCAATGATTTTTTAATTGATTGTTTTCGTCGAGACAATCAATTCTAAGAATTCCAATCTGACCTGAACATATTTTCTTGTAACTACGCCAGAATAATAATCAAATAACGGTTCGTTTTCTCCTGGAAACCCTATATATTTTTGTATTAGCTAGTGCTCATGCTGGCGTTCTTGTGTTAAAATATTCAAAATAGTAAATTCTGAAACTACCAGAGCCACCGTCAGCCAACCTTTATATTATATGCTAGCCAAAGTCTAGTCCTTGTCCTGAAATTAGACATCAATAAATCTGTGATGGAAAACTGAAATGTAATCTGTTTAAATTATTAAACTATTTTGCAGTAATAATTTTTGGGATTAGAAAATATTCGCATACTATTCGGTCAGACGAAAATATTTCTTATTGTTTTCTTATTGTTTTCAAAAACCCGAAAAAAAAATTATTTTACGAAACCGTCAAAACGTGTGAAATAATAAATTAGAAGATGAAATACCTCATAACTTTGCATATTTGGATGTATTTTCGGCCTGAATATAATATTAATTTAATATTAACACGAAGTATTGAATTTTGGCCGAAAATACATTCAAATATGCAAAGTTATAAAGTTTTTCGTCTTCTAATTTATTATTTTACACATTTCAACGGTTTCCTGAAAAAAAAATTTTTTTTCAATTTTTCCAAAAAAATTTTGGTCTTGAGATCGGTTTTGGGGAAAAGTGCCATGTTATATCCCATGCTAATATCTTGAGATCAAAGAGTCTTTGCACATTTTCTAAAAAAAATCAAACTTTTTTTAAAAATCGAGTTTTGAGAGTTGCTCGCGCTAATAACATTTTCGAGGGTTTGGGGGAAAGGTCTTTCAGAAAAAAAGTTTGGGTCAAATCGTTGAGTTACACCCTAAGTAGTTTCCTCGTGAGTGCTAAGAATTATGATGCCACACCAATATCATCTGAATTCCCTATTTTATTTTGATTCAATTCTTTCAAACAACACAAAGACTCTCAATTATAACACACATTTTTTTATCTCTCCCAAACCGCCTTCTAATTTTACAGCCTGTCGGATTCGCCACAATTTCTGGTATGCTGTGGTCCTTTTGGTTTGGTCCTTAATAATTCAAACAAATTTTGCAGTGGAGATTACCAGGACATTGACCCAAATGACCCCAACACTGATGCCAATAAAATTTTAACATTGAATTGATTTAATTATTTTTGTCTCTTAAGATATTCCATCCATACACAAATAAAATACATTGTTGAATTAATGTCCATGTTGATTATGTACTTGTGTTCAAAACAATCAAAATAGCAAGTAAATTCTAAAACTGAGCCGTTCCAATATTATATAGTCTAGTGGAAGTCCAATTCCACTGAGAATATTTATTGTTTGAGTTAAAATTTGTTAGTCCTTGCGTAAAGGTCACCATTACAAAAGTGTCCAATTCAAATGTAAGATATTCAACAAGAGAATGCAATACAAATACCGAATATATCTTGAGTGTGGGGCCTACGTAGGATTTTTAAATGCGAAAATTGGGACTTTTATATTAAAAGCTAGGCCAAAGACCATTACATAAATGGTAAGACTCAACGTTATAATTGAACCTGAATGAAAATGTACAAGGGGCAGCCGAGTGTCTAGAGTGTAAGTCAATTGAACTTGGAAGTGACAGGGTAAGTGTCCCATGACCCATGAGAGTCCTTCTATTCTTCTCCTAGACACTAAAAATCATTTTTCGTAAGCTAAGAATATTTAATTTATTTTGAGTCCAATCTTTCGGAGAACACAACGGCATCCAAATCTACACTACACGACTACACCACACACGCCTTCATCTCCCCATTGTGAGAATACTTATTCTTGGCTTAGAATGTGTTGGTCCTTGAGTTTAGGGCCACCATTTTAAGAGTGTCCAGTTGAAATGTAAGACACTCAACGAGAATACAAATACCATAAGACCAAACGTAAAATCTTGTGTTCGTGAGTGGAGGGGCACTGAAGATTTTCTCTGGCTGGGAATTTGTTGGGTTGTGGAGGAGAGAAAAACACGAGTTCATTCAAAGATTTTTCTTTTTATATCCCACTACAAATTCCTTATTAAAAAATAATGATTTAATTAGTGATTCATTAATTACATTGTACCAAATGCCAAAATATGTAAGAGAAAACTTAGCGTGACGTTGACCCGTGGTGTGGTTGTGACACGAGGAGAGCTTCCGAAGAGTAAGTTTGACATTTTTTTAATTATTTATTTGTATTTTACAGTTTAAAATATTGGAGTTGGGGTTACGCACGCACGCACGGACGGTCCTGGGATTTCTAGATTAAACTGTTGAATTTTAAATACAGAGACCGAAACTTTTAAACGGTCCACGTTGACCTTCCTAGAGCAACTCGTCACTAATATGACGAGGACGACTTTTGTGTGACTTACTTGCTTGGTGTGACGGCTTATGGGATAACTCATTTTTAAAACAAAACAACACTTTCATACATTTATAGATGGACAAACACTTTTTTTATTTGGTCAATCTCCTTATATTCATAGTTAGTCAATTCGCATAACATGGTGACGGTTAGGAATTTCAGTTCACTCTTGTCATCAGTCGGACCGTTTTTTCCAACGTCTGCGTCATTTTAAATTTAAATATCTAGTTTTATTGACTGTGACTCCCAGCTTAGCCAGTCGATCGGTCTGTTGGTTGGGTTTGAATTCCTATCATACTCTCCAAATAGTTAAGACAGTATTAAGTTTATCTTCCTAAGAGTCTACGTGTGGATATTGTGTTGATCACTCTTAAGGGTTTCTCGCAAATCCTGAATAATCACTTATTCACAAATACGTACTAAAATAAAATAGTATGAGTAAGAGAAGTACCGGAATAATATTCCGTTCGAATACGTGAGGTTGTAATACACTTGAAAATCATTAATATATTCTCTGTGCATTGGGCATTCTTTGTATGGAAGACGGTGATAAATAAAGTGAAAGTCCGGTTCTGTTTCATTTGAATTGAGTCCTTTCACATCATTTCAATTGACGACAGAAATAGACTTAGATTATTGGTTGATAGATTGGAGGTATTGTATAGTGTTAGTGTTGGAGTCGAATCCTCGAATCCTGCGATCATTTGAATAAAAAAGGAGTGTAGTGTGAATAATAAAAATAAAATTTTGCTAGGAAAACAAATAACTCAACCCAGAATATTTTAAATCAAAATAACTTACCAAGGAATTCATCTAATTTTTCATTTGAGTCAATTGGAACGGAATTTGCGTTTTGCCTCGGAACAAGTTTTTATGAAAATGATTATATATACATCCATTTATTTGACATTCACCCGAAGGTCTGGTCAACATTTGATGTCATGAAAACCATTAAAAACTGCGAGTGTCGTAATAACTTTAAATATAATCAAAAATTAAAAAAAACATTGTAACATATTGTAGATATTTGTGTGTTATTTTCCCGAAAAATATTACGCATTTTTCGATCAATCGGAGATTATTATTCAGTTATATATTTGTGTTACACCAAATCTGCAGCAATGCAATTCAGGAACAAGAGGGCGGCGTTGACATGTTTAAATTTGAGTAGAATTGTGATGTCATTTCTACAAGTCCTTTATGACATTTCATTTACAAAAATACAATTAAGGTATATAAACAAGTTTAAGACTTACATTACGTTGCATCTAATTTGTTTGAATTTTATCAGAGCACATTTTATCTTTGTGTTTTTATTATTTTGTATTTATGGATATGGATGGGACATTCGTTAGGAATTCCGGAATTGTGAATTAAAATGTTCTCTTCCATTCCTTACAATTGAATGACTATAAAATGTGGTCTCATGAATTACAAATATGGCTCGAATTCAAATTTTGGTCGACAGAAGTTTTATGTTCAAATGTGGATTTCAAATCCATTTTCTTTTTCTATATCTTATACTTATATTCTAATCTTACAATTAGTTTCCGGTTTGTCATCTGCGTAAGTAAATCCGTCGAGTTTGTGGGTGGAATTAATATGTATGTATTTTCGAGATGTGGAGTCTCGAATCTATTGTTGCTTTGTAGAGTTGAACTAGCAAAGGTACCCCTAGTAGTAGGTTTATTATATTCATTCAGTTTTAAAAGAAATTGCAGCAATTAAAGTTTAACTGACAATGAGACATTCTGAACATGACATTGATTGTTAGCAAGTTGATTATATCGGAATTGCATTCTTGAAATGTGTGAGATATACATTTTTTGCAGACAATTTTAGTTGTGAGCAGATGTGATGACCATTTTGAGTTTGCCAAACTCCATTACTAATGGTCAACATATTGGGAAGTTACTGTAATAATGCCAAATGGTCAAGAAGCGAGAAAGTAGTATCGCTGCCAGAGAATATTAGAAAAAAATTGTAAAAATCCTACAGCCATAATTTATTCCTTATTCTTTTTTCTGGTCTGTTACATTATTTGAGATTTGGTTGGATTTGATAAATTCAGTTCATTAACACATGGTACATGCTGTGTTTCACGTATTATTAAGCCAAATTGATAAATCCAATCACGGCACGGAATTTGTCTTTATTGCGAAAGTCAAAAATTACCCCTTTCAGCATTTCTCTAATAATCCGAATTGGTCATGATTTCAAGGAATTTGCGGCTCTGGTCATGAATGAACATTCTTCTTTTACGGCTAATCAGCATTCAACAGATTCTATAAATTGAAAGCAAATAAATTGAAATGCTTGGATATTTAGGTATGTACATAAAGAGATTTGTTTGGGTTAAGTGTCTAGTTTTTAATTTGAATAACAGAATAATAAATAAGAAAGGAATAAAATTAGGTAAATCTGTCGCGTTCTATTCCAAATGTATATTATAATTCATAGCACTAATTAGTGACGTATGCTGTTCAGTTATAGAATTTGGATTTCAACTTGAGCACTCGGATTTGGATAAAAACATTTTTCTCACTTTTCTACACATTAGAATACAATACTGTTTTATTTAAATTTTGATACTAAACGAGGTTAAAATTCAAAAATCTTCAGGTTGACTCGATTGATTCTAATTTTTAATTTTTTTAATTTCGCCCTTAATTCCAAATCAGCAGTCGACGTATTTCGTTAAATTAAAATCGAAAATAATTCGCTCGCAGTTTGGATTCATGTAGGGATGTGATGAATTCGGGTGCCAATTTGTTATTTAGAATTATAGTCTGAATACAAAATTAATTATATTAGATTTGACCTCTGCCTCATTTGGAATCACAAGTAGTGTATTTCCATTCACAACGCTCCCACAATGAACGTAAATCGGTTGAAATTTTTATTTCGTCCGTAATTCCTAATCAGGTGGACAGAGTTCATTAAAAAAAATTGAAAATACGAATTTGCTGGCTTTTTGGATTAATGTAGGAATGTGATGTGTTATTTGGAATTGTGCACTGAATTACAAATTTAATAAAATTAGATTCAACTTGGATCACAAGTAGTGTATTTCGATTCACAAGACTCAACTCAAGAATGACAACCGCCGTCTTCTCTCAAAATTTTGATTTCAAAGTGCCCGCCTGGGCACTAAAACAAAGTGCCCGGGAATATTCCCGGGCGCTTTGGGCATTTACAACGCTAGTTTGGATGCCAATTTGTTAGTTAGAATTGTGGACTGAATACAAATCTAATCAAATTAGATTCAACTTGGATTGCAAGTAGTGTATTTCGATTCACAAGACTCAACTAGTTAGTAATTAATTTGATCCATTAATCATGTTAATTTGGAATGAATTGCTGGTCTGTTTTACAAATTAGATTCCTACAATACACCAATAGTTTTAATCAAATTCGTGATCATATATGATGCTAAAATTTTAATTTCTTAAGAATTCGTTTAAAGAAAACAATGTTAGGATGTGAATGGTCCCATTTGTTTTCTAAGGTGACTCTTGCCCAGATCTAAATGGTAAATTCCATACCAGATCCACTAATTTTTTCTTGACTAAACTCGGCGTGGAATATCTCTGGGAAAAGAAATAAATAATTTATTAATTTGAATACAAATGATATGGAAACTATCGTGAGTCATGCGCTGTGCACTGAAATGTTCTCTTAATTTCCAAGCAATATTGAAAAGTAGTCACGGCAGCGTAGAAATTTTAAAATTTGAATAGAAATAAAAATTCAGAGTGGAAGTATCATGTCATTTGTACTAGTACTCCGTCACACTTTACTTAGACAAAATAAAAGCATATTATGATTTAATCTTCTGGATAATATTAATAATATGCTTCGAACCACCAGACACACCGTGGCAACCGCGAAGATATTATGCAAGGACGATTTGCAGTCTTTCCTATTCGTTTCTGTTTTTGTTTTGTTCCAGGTTTTGAATGCGATTGACGCTGAAGCGACGAAAATACTTGTGGGAGATGACTTTGTAAGTAATTTTATTTTGCTCCACATCTTTCTAGGAACTAGGATTTCTTGGTGAATTTCAATGTGAGGAAGATATCATGATTTATAATCCAATAGTAAATTGAACAATTAGCTATTATTTGATCATTTGATTCCAACGGGTTGTCTAATTTCAATGTGCTTCAAAAGAATTTAGCATGAATATTCTCTGTACGGAAGGAAAGGAAGACTGTGAATGAACCAATTATAGTTTCTGCAAAAAGTATAATTCTCTGTTATTGGCAAAATGGTCCGAACGTTGAGAACAGTTTATTCCCAAATTCCAGATCTAGTAAAAGTGTTCACATTGGAATTCTTGATAAATTATGAGAATTTATTTCGTATCAACGTAAACTTCACATTAAGTTTACTGTTTTAAACCATACATTAGTTTTATGGATGAGTCCCTCTCACTGTTTCAATGACTTTTATTTTGATGGTTTACATTGATACAAACAATTCTTAGAATTGATCAAGAATTCCAATCCGACCACAACATAATTTCTTGTAACTACGCCAGAATATAAACAAATACGGGCTCGTTTTCTCGTGGACACCCTGTACATTGTTGTATTAGTTTAGATCTAGTGCTCATGCTGGCGTACTTCTGTTAAAAATTCGAAAGAATAAATTATAAAACTCAGCCATCCATTATATTATATGCTCGTGAAAATCCAGTCTTGTCAATTAGACATCAATAAATCTGTGATGGAAAACTGAAATGTTATTTTCGTTTTAAATTATTAAAATAATTTGCACTCGTTGGGATTGGAAAATATTCGGATACAACTTGGTTGGACGGAAATATTAGATCCAATTATTCTATTAATTATTCGGTTGGAATTTGCTGGTCATTGATTTGAGGTCACCGTTGTGATATTGGAATAAAATTAATGATAATGTACACACTGTAGTTGTTGGTGTGATTTGATGAAGTGTCTGGAATGTAAGATATCCTCGAGTGAAACTCAAATGTGGTATGGTAACTGAGTCCCAAGAATTATGAGAACCTTGGCATACTGCCAGACCAAACATCATCTGAAACTCCTATTTTATTTTGAGTCAATTTCTTCAAATGTCGAAAAGACGTCAAATTCTAATACATTTGCTTATCCCCAACGGCGGTCCTTCATTCGCCGCATTTTCTGGTATGATGTGGTCCTTGGTCCTTATAATTCCAAGAAACCTTGCGATAGGGATTATCAGAACATTGACCCCAATTACCCCAACATTGATGCCAATGAAATTTTTGTATTGTTTTGATTTAATTATTTTTGAATTTTACTACATTCCATCCATACGTCAATACAGTGAGACAAACTTGAGGGCCATTGTTTTTTTCAAATACATTGTTGAATTAATGTCCATGTTGATGTACTTGTGTTCAAAAATATTAAGACGGAGTGTTGAGTTTTTTGGCAGGCCATTTTTGGGAAAGTAAAAACCGCAGAGTGATGGTGATTAGTGTTTTGGACACATCAACCAAATCCTAAGGTCAACTAGTTTAAAAACTGTCGAAAATGTGGCATAGGAAAATAATATTAAATTTATTCGAAAACGAAAATTTTCAAGTAGTTGCATTAGTGAAAAATTTTAATTGAGATTTTAAAATACTCAACGTATGAATTTTTTTGAAATTCCAACTAGTTGACCTCTGTGAACTAACCTGCTACATAATGATCACCACCGCTGGTCACAACTTTGTTTCGAATTCTATATTTGGCCTGCCGAAAAAAAATCCTGTACTTTGCTCTTGTGTCCCATGTATTCCACAATTTGTTTTTTCGTTGTTGACATTTGACCGTTCATGCCGGTCAATGTAAAGTTTTGACCAAACTTTCGCCGTTCCTCCGACACCAAAAAAGTTTGGTGAAAACGGTCCTCTCTGCCTCTTAAAATACCAAGTAAATTCTAAAAATTAGTCGTTCCAATATTATATGTATATTCTAGTGGAAGTCCAATTCCAGTGAGAATATTTATTCTTTGAGTTAAAATTCGTTAGTCCTTGCGTGAAGGTCACCATTAGAAAAGTGTCAAATTGAAATGTAAGATATTCAACAAGGGAATGCAATACAAATACGGAATATATCTTGAGTGTGGGGCGTCCGTGGGATTCATAAATGCGAAAATTGGTACTTCCAATAAAATTTAGCCCACAGGCCATTACATAAATGGTAAGGCTCAACATTATAATTGAACATGAATGAAAATGTGCAAGGGGGGCATTATTTAGTGTCTGGAGTGTAAGTCAATTGTAGAGGAACTCGGAAGTGACAGGGTAAGTGTGCCATGCATCAAGAGATTCTTTCCATTCTTCCATTTCTTGTAAGCTAAGAATATTTAATTTAATTTAAAATATTTAATTTTTTGAGGCCAATTTTTCAAAGCGCAAATGAACACCCAACTCACCAAACTGACCCAACTGACCCACTCTACACCACACGCTTACTTAACTCTCCCATAGTCAGAATATTTATTCTTGGGTCAGAATACGTTGGTAGTTGAGTTAGAGGCCACCATGTTAAGAGTGTCTATTTGAAATGTAAGATACTCAATTGGAATACAAAGATTTAGATTAATTCTGTAAAGTTGTCAATATGGATTTTGGTCAATATGATTTAAATTGAGTTTGAATTTGATTCCGTTGAATTTATTTCATTTGATGACAGAAATACAAGGTTATTGTTATAATGTTTTCAGTTAATATGACATATTGTGTGGATTCTGTGCAAATCCGGTTTTGTGTATTGTGAGTTAATTTTTAACTTGAGTCCGTTCAAATCATTTCAATTGACGATAGAAATAGACAAATATTATTAGTTGATATATAGGAGGTATCGTGTTGGAGCAACTCGAATCCTACGACCATTTCAATGGAGTAACGTGTGTGTAGTCAAGTAAAATTTCGCTTGGAAAATAAATAACCGAACTCTGAATATTTTGAATCAAAACTTGCCAAGAATTTCATCTAACTTTTCATTTGAGTCAATTCTAACAGAATTGGCGTCTTGTCTCGAAACCAGTCTTAATGAAAAATGATTAAAAACGGCGTGAGTTGTAATAACTTTAAATAGAATGAAAAATTGAAAAAAAAACATTGTAATATATATTGTAGATATTTGTGTGTTATTTTCCCGAAAAATATTACGCATTTTTCGATCAATTAGAGATTATTCAGTTATATATTTATGTTACACAAAATATGCAGTAATGCAATCCAGGAACAAGAGGGCGGTGTTCATATTTTTAAATTTGAGTAGAATTGTGATGTCATTTGTACAAGTCCTCTATGACATTTCATTTACAAAAATACAATTAAGGCATATAAGTTGAGGAATTACATTACGTTGCATTTAATTTGTTTGAATTTTATGTGAGCACATTTTATCAGGCAAAGGCTAACAATTAATATTCGGACGCATTTAGATAGAGGTTATTTCTGTCAAGTTGCCAAGAGTCATGAGCATGGATATTTATCTTTCTTAGAAAATCGAGACTCGCAATTGTTTTATTTATTTGGATATGGATGAGATATACGTGAGGAATTCCGAAATTATGTGAATTAAAATGTTCTCTTCCATTCCTTACAATTGAATGACTATAAAATGTGGTCTCATGAGTTACGAATATGGCTCGAATACAAATTTTGGTCGACAAAAGTTTTATGTTCAAATGTGGAATTTCAAATCCATTTTCTTCTATATTTTATACTTATATTGTAATCTGACAATTTAGTTTTGGTTTTCTCAGCTGCGTAATGTAAATCCGTCGACTTTGTGCGTGGAAATAATATGTAAATATTTAAGAGATGTGGAGTCTTGAATCTATTGTTGCTCTATCGATTTGAACTAGCGAGGGTACCCCTAGTAGTAAGGTTTGATATTCATTCAGTTTTCAAAAAATTTGCAGGAATTCAATTTAAACGTCCAAGGAGAGATTCTGAACGCTACGGCGATTGATTGTTAGGAAGTTGATTTTAACGGAATTTTTGTCTTCAAAAATGTGAGATATACATTTTTTCCAGACAATCTTAGTTGTGACGTTCTGAGCAGATGTATGACAACTTTGAGTTTGCCAAACTCCTTTACTAATGGTTTGATCCAAAATATTAGGAAGTTACTGTCATAATGTACAATGCTCATGAAGCGAGAAAGTAGTATCGCTGACAAATAATTTTAGAAAAAATATGTAAAAATCCTATGGCCGTATTTTTTTTTATTTTTTAATGGTCTCTGAGATTATTTGAGATTACTTGTTCAAATTGAAACTAGTTTATATTCCTGGTTCATTAACACATGGCGTATGCTGTGTTTCACATATTATTAAGCTAAATTGATAAACCCAATTGTGTCACAGCATTTGTCTTCTCTTTTTCCGAACTTTAAAAATTAACATGTTCAGTTTTTATCCAATAATCAAAATAGTTCATGGTTTTAAGGAATTTGACAAGTCATTTCTCACTTTCTTACACATTAAAATACAATACTGTCTTACGTGAATCGTGATATTAAATGAGGTTAAAATTCAAAAAAAATTCATGTTGAATCGATTGATTTTAATTTCAAATTTTTTTAATATCGCCCTTAGTTCCTAATCAGCAGTCGACAGATATCGTTAAATTAAAATCGAAAATAATTTGTTCAAAGTTCGGATCGATGTAGGGATGGGATGAATTTAAATGCCAATTTGTTATTTAGAATTGCAGACTGAATACAAAATTAATTAGATTAGATTTGACCTCTGCCTCATCTGGAATCACAAGTAGTGTATTTCGATTTACAACGCTTCCACAATGAACGTAATTTTATTAAAAATGTTATTTTGTCCGTAATTCCTAATCAGGTGGACAGAGTTCATTAAAATAAAATTGAAAATACGAATTTGCTGGCTGTTTGGATTCATGTATGGATGTGATGTGCTTGGATTAGCGTTGTAAAATGCCCGGCAATTTTCTTTTTTGGGAATATTCCCGGGCACTTTGGGCACTTTTGAGAATTGAATGTAGTCTCACGCGTACAATATAGTACAACGTCTCGGCCGGACAAAAATACTGTATTTTGTATCGTACTGCAATTTTTATGTTTCAACGATTGACAAGGAACATGCATACGGATAGGTTCATCGTTGTTGTTAATAGCCACCGAACGCTTTGTCTTGGTATTTCACTCCAGTGACTTCTAGTTGACTTTCATAGACTCTTGACTTGGTGCGAGGAATAAATATACAACGTTACAGGCAATTTACCCACCCTGATTTTGGCAGAATTCTTCAACTTTTACGTAATTTCAAGTTGTGGGACGATTTAGAATGACAACCGCCGTCTTCTCTCAAAATTTTTATTTCAAAGTGCCCGCCTGGGCACTAAAACAAAGTGCCCGGGAATATTCCTGGGAATATTCCCTGGCGCTTTGGGCATTTACAACGCTAGTTTGGATGCCAATTTATTATTTGGAATTGCGGACTGAATACAAATTTTATCAAATTAGATTCAACTTGGATTGCAAGTAGTGTATTTCGATTCACAAGATTCAACTAGTTAGTAATTAATTTGATTCATTAATCATGTTAATTTGGAATGAAGCGCTGGTCAGTTTTACAAATTAGATTACTCCAATACACGGATAGTTTTATTTGAATTCGTGATAAAATATGATGTTAAAATTTTAATGTCTTAAGAATTCGTTCAGAGAAAACAATGTTGGTGACCTCTATGGAGGTCACCGGACTTGACCTTTCGTGTTGGGACCTGTAGAAACATTGTTCAGGAGGTCAAGGGCTACAACATATCCCAAGATGAGCCAATTCTGGCAGGGGATTATTTCCCGTGCCCTTTCTGAGGTATCCTTTAATAATTAAGATAGATTCGGACGCAGTTAGATAAAAATTATTGCTATCAAGTTGTCAAGAGTCATGCATGGATATTTATCTTTCTTAGAAAATTGAGACTCAATAATTTTGTTTTTATTGTTTTTTTATTATTTTTTATATTTGGACATGGATGCGACATTCGTTAGGAATTCTGGAATTTTTGAATTAAAGTGTTCACATCCATTCCTTACAACAATTTAATAAATATAAAAGTTGATCTCATGAATTACGAATATGACTCGAATTCAAATTTTGGTCCACAGAAGTAAATTTTATGTTCACATAATTTCAAATCCATTTTATACTTCTATATTTTATACTTATGTTGTAATCTGACAATTAGTTTCCGGTTTGTCATCTGTGTAATGTAAATCCGTCGAGTTCGTGCGTGGAAATAATATGTGGGCATTTTCGAGATGTGGTGTATCGAATCTATTGTTGATTTATCAATTTCACCTAGCGAGGGTACCCCTAGTAGTAGGTTTGATATTCACTCAGTTTTCAAAAGTTTGCATCAATTCAAGTTTAACTGACAATGAGACAGTCTGAACGTGACAGTGATTGTTAGCAAGTTGATTATAACGGAAATGCATTCTTGAAATGTGCGAGATATACATTTTTTGCAGACAATCTTAGTTGTGAGCAGATGTGATGACCATTTCGAGTTTGCCAAACTCCTTTACTAATGGATTTAGTCAAAATATTGGGAAGGTACTGTAATAATGCAAAATGATCAAGAAGCGAGAAAGTAGTATCGCTGCCAGAGAATATTAGAAAAAATTTGTAAAAATCCTGCAGCCATCATTTATTTTGAAATTCTTTTGTCTTTGTCGACTCTTAGATTATTTTCAATTAATTGTTCAAATTGAAACTTGCTTATAAAATGGCTAGTTAATTAAAACGAGCATGGTATAGGCTGTGTTTCACATATTATTAAGCTAAATTGATAAATCCAATTGTGTAGCTCAGAATTTGTCTTCTCTTTATGTGAAATTTAAAGATTATACCTATTGTTCAGTTTTTCTCCAATATTCCGAATTGTTCATGATTTCAAGGAATTTGACACTCTGGTCATGAGTGAACATTCTTCCTTAATCGCCATTCAGGATTTGACAGATTCTATTAAATTGAAAGCGAAATTGAAATGATTGGATATTGAGGTACATAAAGAGATTTGTTTGGGTTAAGTGCCTAGTTTTTAATTTGGATAACAGTTTAAATATGAAAGGAATAAAATTAGGTGAATCCGTCGCGTTCTATTCCAATTGTATATTGTAATTCATAGCACTAATTAGTGACGTATGCTGTTCAGTTATAGAATTTGGATTTCAACTTGAGCACTCGGATTTGGATAAAAAAAAATTTCTCACTTTTCTACACATTAGAATACAATACCGTTCTACTTAAATTTTGATACCAAATGAGGTAAAAATTCAAAAAACTTCAGGTTGGCTCGATTGATTCTAATTTTTAATTTTTTTAAGTTTGCCTTTAATTCCTGATCAGCAGTCGACATATTTTGTTAAATTAAAATCGAAAATAATTCGCTCGCAGTTTGGATTCATGTAGGGATGTGATGAATTCGGGTGCCAATTTGTTATTTAGAATTATAATATGAACACAAAATTAATTAGATTAGATTTGACCTCTGCCTCATTTGGAATCACAAGTAGTGTATTTCCATTCACAGCGCTCCCACAATGAACGTAAATCGGTTGAAAATTTTATTTCGTCCGTAATTTCTAATCAGGTGGACAGAGTTCATTAAAATAAAATTGAAAATACGAATTTGCTGGCTGGTTGGATTAATGTAGGAATGTGATGTGTTATTTGGAATTGTGGACTGAATACAAATTTAATCAAATTAGATTCAACTTGGATTGCAAGTAGTGTATTTTGATTCACAGCACTCAACTAGTTAGTAATTAATTTGATCCATTAATCATGTTAATTTGGAATGAAGCGCTGGTCAGTTTTACAAATTAGATTACTATTACAACAAAAGTTTTAATCGAATTGATGCTAAAATTTCATTGTCTTAAGAATTCGTTCAGAGAAAACAATGTTAGGATGTGAATGGTCCCATTTGTTTTCTAATGTGACTCTTGCCCAGGTCTAAATGGTAAATTCCATACCAGATTCACTAATTTTTTCTTCACAAAATCCGGCGTGGAATTTCTCTGGGAAAAGAAATAAATAATTTATTAATTTGAATACAAATGATATGGAAACTATCGTCAGTCATGCGCTGTGCTGTGCATTGAAATGTCCTCTTAATTTTCAAGCAATATTGAAAAGTAGTCACGGCAGCGTAGAAATTTTAAAATTTGAATGGAATTAAAAATTCAGAGTGGAATTCATTTGTACAAGTACTCCGTCACACTTTATTTAGAAAAAATAAAAGCATATTATGATTTGTTCTTCTGGATAATATAATTAATTTGCTACGAAACCACCAGACACACCATGGCAACCGCGTAGATATTATTTAAATACGATTTGTAGACTTTCCTATTAATTTGTGCTTTTGTTTTGTTCCAGGTTTTGAATACGATTGACGCTGAAGCGACGAAAATACTTGTGGGAGTTGACTTTGACATTTTCCGAATTCAGGTACATTACAATGGAAATGGAATCCGCAGCAGGGCCGGACTGGCCATAAGGGAGGGCGGGCGATCGCCCGATGCGCCCCTGTGAATTTAACATTGGGGCATGGAAGAAATTAAGGCGCCCTTTGTTTTTGCCCCATGCGCCTAATATTAACTGCCCTCGGCGCCCCTGGGTTGCCAGTCCGGCCCTGATCCGCAGAGAAGACTAGGTCAAAATTGGGACCAGGTAATTAATAATTTGCGTAAGACTAGAGCAACCGGTATCGGAATTTGCCACCACGGTAAAACATATTTTTCGTGGAGAGTTACTATCCGTGACATTTGGATGGAACTCTTTTTTTCCATATGATGTTTTCCAAAAATATTTCTAAATACGCAAGTAGTGAATTCTTGACCTCAATTTGTTTTCGAAGGAAAATTTTTATTTTCACTGATTATAAAATTTAGAAATTTTGGAGCACTTTATAACTCCACAAATAATTTTGCAATTTATAAACAAAAATTGTTCCAAGTGTCAGGATTCGTAGACATCCGTAACTGTTTTGTCCCTCGTTGCAGTTTCTCACTCCGGACTTAGAAAACAATTTCTGACACCGGTTGTTTCAGTTTGAGTCTTATTATTTATTATGCTTTACAATTTCATGGAGCAATTGCTATGCAGACAATCCCAGAGCCGAAGCTAGGAATGGGCAAGTACGGGCATCCGCCCAAGGGCGCGAGCTGATGGGGGCGCAAATAAATGAAAAAATGTAATATAGTTTTAATTGAAATGTAGTAAAACACTGAAAAAATTGCGGTCCTTCGGGCCGATTAATAATTTTGTATTTCAAGTCAGAGCGAACATGGAAAGAATTCTAGCGAATTGTCTCCTTTTTCAGCTTGTTGTGAAGAAAGGTAAAAAAACGACGCCCTTCAGGCCGATTGTCAATTTTTCTCAAATTTAAGCGTAGTACTGAGAAAACCGACAAATTTATAACGCCATTTTTCCTACAAAATTCGATTTTAAAAAAAAACATTGAAAATTTTGAATCAAACTGCATAGAGTCTTTGTTCTCAAGATTTTAGCATGGGATTTGGAACTTTTCCCTAAAACCGTCTGAAAACCTATTTTTTCAAAAATTGTAAAAAAAATTTTTTTTGAGAAAACCATTGAAATGTTTGGGATAATAAATTAGAAGACGGAAAGCCTCTCAACTTTGCATATTTAAGTGTTTTTCGCCCAGAAATCAATAGCTTGAAATAATAATAATAAACCTTGAAATATGCAAAGTTATGAGGTTTTCCATCTTCTAATTAATTATTCCAATCCAATCATTTCAATAGTTTTCTGAAAGACTGCCCTCTCTGTACTTTCTTTCAAAAATTACAATGTTTTTTAAAAGTTGAATTTTGAGAATTGCTCGAGCTGATGATATTTTTGAGGGTTTGAGGCAAAGGTCTTTCAGAAAAAGTTTGGGTCAAATTGGAGACGAACACTCTAAGTACTTCCCTCGTTAGTCTCTAAAGCATGTTCCAGTTCTATTTTCATTTTCTATTATACCAGCTATATTTCTAATAGTGTTCCACTTAATATTTACTTCCTATTTAACACCAAATCGAATTTCACAGGAGACTATTACATTGCACAGTAAATCAGAGAAAATTCCTAGTAAATTTAAGATTAAATTGCACAGTAAAATAGAGGAAATTCACAGTAAATTTTTAAATTCCGTTAGGTAGAGTTAGGTTAGGTTAAGCCCGAGGGTGCTAGGAGGAGCGGAGCGTTCCCGTTGCTGGGTCCAGGGGTAGAGCCTCGGCGCGAGTTGGGGGGCGGAGCCCCCCATTTAAAAAGAGGTTTAGCAATATAACATAGTATTATTCTACTGGGCGAGATATTATTTTACTGTGGAGGATATTATTTTACCGTGCGAGATATAATTTTGCTGTGTAAGGTATTAAATTCACTGTGCAAGATAATATTCTACCGTGCCAGGCATTATTTTACTGTGTTTTCAGTCTTAATCTACCGTGAAATCTCTCTATTCTACTGGGCGACAAAATCGCACCCAATTTTATGTCACTGTGTCCTTGATATTTTGTGAACTGAAGTGACTGAATAAAACAAATTGAAGGGAAAGTGATAGCTTGTCGTTGGAGGTGCTACAGTTAAAAGCAAATGACAAATGTGGGTGAGGTAGCGTGAGAATTCTAATCGCTGAAATGCATTGTAAAGTCTATTCAATTCTAAATTTACATGCACAGTAGAAAGCAACTGCACTACAGCTGCAAGACGAAGTACTTGCATGGTCACCATGCGTAGTGTTGTTGGTCGAGGTCTGACATCGGACTATAATTTTGAAATATTTTTATCAGTACTGATACTGACTATCCATCCAAAAACGTTCTTCTGTCAAAGTAAAATTTGAACCGTCCAGAGGTCATCCAAAGTTGCCCCATTCAAAAGCTCCAAAGGTAAAGGTGTACGTGCAAATTCGTTTCTTCCTGATAAGGTCCTATAAAAGTTGTTCTACTAATTGAAAAGATCAACTTTTTTCTGTGGCATTTATCTCTGCGGTCAACCCCCAAGGTCACAGGTCAAGAGGTCAATTGTGGTGTCATGAAGGACTATTTATTTCATTTATTTATTTCAATCATAACACGACTTCCCATGGGTGGATCCTTACATCGAGAGAAGTAATGTGATCAGACAACAGTCACTAGACAACATTACGTAATCAGTAATGAATAAATACAATTATTGGTATAGGTACAACTAATTAACGATACTTACTATAATTTACGGTCGGTCACAATTTTCTTATACATAGTCAATTAGGCGTTCTTTGAATGTTAGAAAACAAGTCTTTATCAAAATTTAATTCATTCCAGAGGTTAACACCACAGTAGGAGATACATTTCTTTCCCATTTCCTTATTCTGCCGGTTTACATGTAACTTATTTGCATTCCGTGATTCATGGGAATGGAGATCAGAATTGGTTGAAAATAATTCCTTAAACAGAACAGGTGAATTTTTGAACTCCAAAATTTTGTACATAGTACACATCACAGATTTGATGTACATTTGTCTTGGTCCTAGCCAACGTAATTTATTATTCAAGTCGTCAGTTATCTTATCGCTTTTCTTCTTCTTTAGAAACAAACTAGCTGTACATTTAAGAAACTTTTTTTATTGGTTTTAGATTCTCAGAATTTGCCATTCCCCATACACTAACTAGATAATTAATATGTGGAAACACTAGACTTTTGATTAGAATTTACATATATTAGAATTAACATATAAGGAAATATATATATAGGGGTGCGGAAATATATATAGGGGGGGGGTATATATATAATATATATATAGGGGTGCATTTTCCAAGAAATATAGATATATTCATAATACCTGTTCTTGCGAGCACCTGTCTCAGACGACCGTATCCGGTCCGGTTTTAGTGTTTCGTATTCGCGGCGATACGAATAGAATTACAAGATATACACCAAAATCCGTTCGCCTGGGAGAGGTATCAATTAATGTATGTACTGTTAGATAATTCTATAAGACCATTAAAGTAAAGAGACCTCCTGTATGGGAAGACCGGGTTATGTGTCCAACTTGGAAATTTCAACCCTAACTAAGCCGCCGTGTGCTATCGCTAGCTAAACTTGACTAGCCGTATCACAATACAAGTAACCATAATATAGAGGATATGTATTTTTGAACCAGGTCGCCCAAGACAGGTTTCCAGTTTCCACCGCTTATAATTTATTGATTTTGAACACTTACCAAATTCTCGCGATTACACACATGCCGACATCTAGCGGTAGTACTAATATTTCTGAACTCCCTCGATCACAACCACCGCGTTTTTTCAATTTGACTTCCAATTGAGGTTCCCGGAATTTGTTGACATTTATTTGAGTTGAAAAATTTGTTATGAAATTAAACTATACTGATTAATAGTAACTGGAAACTCTTTATAAATTCTGAAAATGACTACCCATTCAAGCCGGGATCAAGTGAAGTACACGAACGATTGGTTTGGAACTTGGAGTGAATTTCAGAAGGAAGATTTTGTGACAATTTTGGCACAGAAAATACGCCCAAGTCAATTCATCAATGGATTACTCGGTGGAATTCAAAATCTGAACTGTTCCTCAAGACCACCGTCTCTTTTCTCTTGTCAGGTAATCAATTACTTACACCAGAACTGCTTTTTAACGATTTGTTAGAAAAATAATCATTCATTCATTCTCAGTAAAATTGAGATTCAATATTCACTACAGAACGCGTGGTCAAAAATTAAAACTTCGCAGCATATTTTTTGTAAAGGGTGGGTTACGTTCCATTTAGTCTACAGAAGGTACCTATAAACCCACAGTTAATACAATACACCGTCTCCGACGGCTGTTGAGACTTATCGTGTATTTGACGAAATTAAAGGCACCGTAACTTTAAATCGATGAGTTCAAGTTATCACTAAGCTTATCAGAATTCGCTTCTCCATAAATCATCGTAATAAAGAAATAATCGTTATATAGAGGTTTTTATAAGTCCTACTCGATGGTACTTAATACAGGGTGTTTATTATCTCTGAGACTACTTTGAAACTTTGAGCGTCGCTAACTCAATTAAATATTTGTTGACGTCGGTGCACAATTTTTTTTTAAATT
>JAQFYE010001965.1:0-20037 GCA_034694305.1 Protaphorura glebata | reverse complement strand
TTCGTGAATGAGTACCTGATGGAAAGTACACAACGTTATGGTCAACAACAATCTAGAGTCTACCTAAGCCCAACTTAAGTTGAAGGGTGAATTTTTTAAATAATACTAAATTATGCACTGAACTGATTTCTTTCTAAATTCATCGCATTTTATGAGCAATTTCCATTTTAATTTGAAATTTTCGACTCGAATAAAATAACTCCCAAAATAATTCTCATGTTCTTTGAAAATTGTACGCCTAATTTTGTTGTCGTAGTGGCGCGAGCATACAAACAAACTACAGTGGACAAAAATAAACGTATCACTACTGGGAAGAAATCATCGCCAAAGTGCTAAAAATTCGACTACGCGGTTGTTATATTTTCCCTTGGTTTCTTATTCATATAACATTAGGTCATAAAATAATCGACGCTCGTGAGTAATCATGGCATTATATTGGCTAAAACCACCAGTACCCCCGATTCATGCCCTTGACCAAGTTCAACCAAGATTTCGAAACAATAAGCTTCCATTTCGCGCTGCGCTGGTTAGGTGTTGTGTAAATCCTATCTCAAAGAATTTTAATCATAATAGCTTAGGACACCGTCTTCAAGTGATGGTTCCAAAGACACATCCATTCGAACCAACTTGCTGGAATATTTACTGGTGTGATAGGAGTCAGGTAAATTGGAAACAAATTAATGTTCTATGTACGGGATGGTATAATAACACCATTAGTGGTGTTGAAGTTTAACTGGTTGTGCACCGCATCGGCTGCGTAGATTTTCGAAATTGAACATAAAAACATTATTGCTCATAATTTAGGTTGAGATTTCGGACCGATCATTTGGTCCAGGGAGTTGGGTCACGCGAGATGGAGCTGTCGGCCAGGTTCAGCAAGTGTCCGTTAGGGCTGATATACAAATCATTGGTACAACAGTTTTGGCTCTCAACGTACTGGCAGATCGTCTGGTGTTAACTGAGGTTAGAGAGCTATTACGATACTTACCTGGTGTAATGACTATTGTCTGGATATCACGAATCCCGACCAGACACAAAATGCCAGTCTCTCAAAACGTGACCCTTACTTCTTTGTGTAGGCCTTTCCAGAGGGCTCAAAGATTCTCTATGATTCGTGGCTGGGTACAGTGATGAGGTCAGAACGAATAGTCACTGTTCATATTGGCAAAGACCAAGATGAGGACCCTTACGTCGGTGTGATTAACATTAGATTCACGGAGGATGTCTTCAGAACTGAATTCAAAGGAGATTGGCTAGCTTTTCGGAGGCAAAAGATTAAGGGTCCTTGGCACTCTCTTAAGGATGCGGATTGGGAGGTAGTTAACTCTGGGAAAGAAAGAATAATTGCTACAGAGTTTGAAGGAAGAGTTGCAAAAGTGGAGGTTAGTACTGCAATGAACTTTTCTACAACGAATTAGAAAAATGGACATCAGTTGATTCTATATAAGGAAAGTTCAACTTCATTCGATGATGGTTTGATGTAAGGGAATTTCGGTTTAAAGTTAGCTTGGGCAACGTCATTGATTCTTTGATCGCTGGAGATTATGCTTTCTAATATTCCAATCTTAATAACTTTCGGGCCTGTTAAAAGCTCGGTTAAGAAAGTCCAGTTATATTTGTCATTTTCTTAATACGTTGTGTAATATCTGACTTCCTGAGCAAAGTTTGAAAAGGTCCCTTCGTGAAAGTCCATTGCTGCTACCACTGGGTCGAAGCATGGATTGTATTTGTATTTGGTCGACGAAATAACATTTCGTCTCGAGATCTTCACAAACTTTGTTCAGGAGGTCAAGATCTACACGATATAAGAAATATGGTGCATATGCTGGTCGGTGCCTTGTGTTCGAAAATACAACGAAGGTTATTCCTTGAGAATCAAGGGCTTTAGCCTATGCAATGAAAATTAAACTGTTCTTCAGGTCGAATCTTTAGATTTGGAATGGAACAAGAATATTGGGGAGGAAGGTCGACCTGAGCCAAAAGCCAAATTAGCATCTGATGTACTTGCAAATATTGAATTGATTGAATCATCGGATGTTCATTCATTCCGCTTGGGAAGCGTTCGGTATTTCGAACCTTCCTTGGACGATGACCTTGTTTATGCTGAAAAATGGTTAGGTCGATGGTGCTTGGAAGTTCCGAACATAAGTGAGTACGTAGGTCAAAGCCTTGGAGTTCAATGTCTCCAAACCTACACCACCGTGGATGTTCTTTGGAAGGTTAAATTCTAATCAGAATTAGTCAATAAACAATGAAACCCGTCCTGAACGATGGGACTGGTTCGAGTCACAAAATGGTGGTCGTTTGTTACAGGTGCTATCAAATTAAAGGGGACATAAATATGACTAATATTGAATCGGGAGACACAGAAGTCGTTCGTGGATAGGTTTCATTGCGGTTCCAGAGATTTTCAAACTAATTGACATAAAATTATAGGACGGTAGTACCGGAACATTCAAAGGTATCGATTTGGAGCCATACCAGGCTACAATGAAGGATTTTATTCGTGGTGATGTGGTTACCGGACCCGGACTTCAATATGGAATTGTTGAGACTGCCATACATAAAACTAGAAAAGTGCATATCAGAGACGCTGAAACAAGAGCCCAACTGACCGTAGATGTTAGTGAGATCAAAATATGCGAAGGCTTTCAGCTTTACCCGGGGAATGTCGTCCTTAGATCTCGGCCAGATATAGAAGGATTTATCTGCGGTTGGGTCACCCAATGCCAGAATGATGGACAGGCTAGTTGATTTTTTTTAATTTTATGAAATCTTGCTGGCAAAATTTGATCGCTGGTCTTTCGATGTTTCATTTTTGATGTTAATGTTGTGTGGGCTATGATTATCGATAACTTAAATAAAATTACATCCAATCCAATCCAATCCAATCTCTGGTCGAATAAAGAAACCAATATCGAGTTTCGGAATACAAGTCTCCAATTTTTTCTATTATTTTGAGACGTTGCTCTTAAGGTCTCCACTTTCCGAGTTTTATCCTTCTATCGGTAGAATGAATGTTTATGTTTCGTACAATATTTCCCTACTGTGATAATTAGCGCAAAAAATCGTAGTATGGAAGTTTTTCTGTACAATCGACAAAGCTTAATACATAATCGCAAATTAAACTAATCCGGCCATAACTGAAAACCTTCTATGTAAAGATTACAGTTAAATGCCGTGGGACTGGTGAAGTAAAATCGATGCGGATCTGCGATCTATGGTGCGTGTTTTCGGACTTGAGGCACCAAATAGCAGCCCCGGCACTATTTAACAGTATTACGAGAGAGGAGAAACAGTCACCAAAAATCCAAGGACGATGTCACTCTAGCACTTCTGCGGCTGGCCCCACTCCTATGGAAATTTCATCAGATATTTCGCTTCCTGATCATTTCGTTTTGAGATCCGTTTCCCCGGATCTACATTATTTTGTGAATGAGACAAGCATGTGTACAGAGAATGCTGACTTTGTGCGCACAATTCACAGAGAAATGAATCGGATGCAAAATGAATTGGATTGTGCATTCGTCATTGGTTATGCAGAACGACTGGTAATTTATTTTTTTGAAAACTTTGATGTACCAGTGCGCCTCTACCGATTGGCTGAAGGATCTAGCCAGTTTCGTTCGAAACCACCATAAGGCTATTGCCGACCATGATTTTCAGAGTTTTGACTTAATTAAGGAAGGTCGGTAAGCAAGTATAACCCGGATCCTAAGGATTCCTGACATTGAATTAATCCGTACCACTTGTCAGCGGAAGAGTTCTGACCACGCTATCTTAGATTTGACGTATTTTCCTTGTAAGAAAGGCTTTCTCAGCTCTTTCTTTCCAAGCAACGTGTATTTTTCAGCCCACAGGGGCTTCGTGTCTTCTAAATTGCCACAAATTATTCCATTGAAATATCTGGAACCAAAGGGCATAGAATATGTTTGACCAATATTAACCATCTTGGGTCAGGTGGGGTTGTCATTCGTTTGAAAATACATTACTTATACCAAAAAGCATGCGACGACTGGTAAGGTGTTTCAGCCAATTTGATAAACTTCTCGTAACAAATTATATGCATTGATGGGTCAATTTTCTTTATGGCTGGAAGGAGAGCTTAGACAAATTACTTGAATAAATTCAAAGGATTGATTTATTTCTAGGATTTATACTCGGTGATATTGGTTGGTCCAGACAAGACTCCTTTCCAGCACAACATTTTCTTTTTTGATATGTTCTTACCCAGCGGGTTCCCAGCAGAACCGCCAAAACTTTTCTACAAGTCCATTGTTGATGTGCCAATCCTTCCCAATATCAAAGAAGGACGCTCCTTCTATGTTCACGAACTACTTGGAGGGACTTGGAATCCAAATCAAAGATATGGCTTGACGGATATATTGACTTGTTTGCAAGGTTCTTGGAAATTTTAAATAATCGACTCCCTATGTTATTGAGCATTTCCTTCAATCGAATTAGGACTTTCCTTATATCGATCAAAATGTCTTCTGCTTGAGAGTTCAATATATAGAAAGGTAACTTTAAGGAGTTCCAACTTTCATGTCACACCTTTTACTTCGTTCTAAGATTCGGTGTTTGTGTGTGAACCCTTCTTTACGACTGGAACTGATGACCGGAGGAAGGCATTGAGAGGCAGCCAGAAGGGTAATATTAACTCCAGACGCATGAACGAGCGATTCATCACAGAATTTGTTAAGGGTACACAAAAACTGCTGGACTTCCCTGTAATCGTGCACGAATGGCAGCCAGAATTAATTCAAATTTTGAAGTTTTACGTTCCACGGTTAGTTTACAAAAAAAAACTACTAATTATTTGGTCGAAACAACCAATAATTCTGAATAAACCTCTTTGCCTGTCGAGATTAAATTTTATCCAGATGTGTATCCGCGCTATCATTAGGTTTCAATACCGTAATATTCGGATACCTACTAATTAAAGTTCAATGTCAAGTTGTTACGTAAATAATTAGAGGGAGCGCTGAATGTAAGACGATCAATCGATATATTATACGGATTTGCAAGCATGCACAATCCTTGATAAATACGAACAAAACGCAGATATGCTTCTGGATAAAATGACTTCTAATTTGCTATTTTTCAAACTCCCGGGAAAATAATGAAAACGGTAATTTTTGACCACCCGTACTAGTACAAAATTGACATTAAAAAATTCGCGAATTAAGAAATATAAAATATACTAGAATGGTGGACCGCGTTCAGAGTTGGACTGATGGGGGTCGTTGCGAATTTCCACTTCAAGCCGTTTCCCCTGCTTTCACACACGATATGAAAAATCGTTTGCCAGCTGTTTTGAAGACACTTGCTGAAATCACGGCTGAAACACCAATTTGAATTTTTACTATTTTACTGAGAAAACTGTAAACCATTTCTAAAAATTTGACACATCGTATGTGCTGAATCGTGTATTTACTATTGATATGATCGATGGCGTCGACACGATATAAAATAATACTAATAAACAAAAATAATTTTGATTGCCTTCTGAAATGTCAAAAGAGATTATAATTCTGCGTGAATTTAAAGAATTCTTTGTCTTAGCTGCAACAATGCCCATGCTAATTAAATTCTCAAAAAGTACAGGTTCCACCGAGACTCGAACTCGGATTGTTGGATTCAAAGTCCAAAGTGATAACCAATTACACCATGGAACCGTAGTTAGTAAATGTCATCCTTAAAACCCCTTTCTGAGTCAGTTTCTATCACCCTAGATTTTAATGATCCGTAAGCAATAATTTGGAATTACAGGTCCACAATTATAGAACGCACATAAAAGTTGATATGGGCATTTATGACTTGTGCCATTTTTGCTTCCTAAATTGAAAGGTGGCTCTGAAAACGCAGGCTTTATCGTAAAACAAACAAAAGACATTTTCCTACACCCTGTCCTGATAACGCCATTTACAATGTCAATTCTGATTCAAATTCTCAAAAAGTACAGGTTCCACCGAGACTCGAACTCGGATTGTTGGATTCAAAGTCCAAAGTGATAACCAATTACACCATGGAACCGTAGTTAATAGATGTATTCTTTGAAACCCTTTTCTGTCAATCTTTATTGCCCTGATTACATTTTGTTGTGTCAGTAATCGGAATTAGAAGTTGAAATTGATACATTTATTGCCATATATTATGGCATTCTCTTGTTCAAGCCGCCAATCATATTTTGTCGTATAAATTGGGCTGCTCTCCACTTGGTCTGAAGAAGGTGCTCCTAGGGGTAGAGAAAGAATGCAGTAGAGGAAATATTTTAACGGAAATCACGGACCCTGCCAGTGTAAGAGAATCGAACGTTCCTAATGGTGAAATGCTAAGGGGTCAATTCTGCGACGGATTGTCGCATTCTCATACTCACTATTTATAGGAACACTTAATACAACAAACTGCTGAATACTGTACACTCAGCCAATACCAAACTAGTCACAAGATAGCGCAAGTGAGTAGAATCTTAGAAATTATGTGGGAAAATGAAAGTGAGGCGGATAGTGGGTCATTAGGATAAGATGGCTTCATTCACAGTCCAACGACCAAGGGTTCTTCAAGTGTGACAGTTGATGTTTCAGAAAGACAAGCCATTGCCATTTCATATAATGCTACGGTTCTTCTCCCGAGCTAAGGATATTACATATATGACTATTATATGAAGAATATAGTCCCTAGGGACCCATAGATCACGATTCTAGAGTGTGATGAAGAGCGACGTCCAACATGGCGACCGCGTTGTCCTCAATATTTGTTAGTAACTGTGTCACAGGCAAAATCTTCTACCTTTTACACAGGTATGGGTAGAAGAAATGAACTATGAAGATTCGTCGGGTATACCAAAACGCGACGACATCAGGACCGCTCTTTAACGAATGGGTTATTCTGTGTGATTCCATACGTCAGGATCTAATAGCAGAAGAAGCTTGGATCAGGTCACATGCAATTACTACCCATGTCATTCTTGCTTGCTAATTCCTTAAGAACCACAAGTTTTTGGAACGAAAGATAGTCAACCAGTTATTCACCATTTCCTGATTCATTTTGAACCCGTGACATATATCTAGCACATACCTACTAAACGCTTACTACTTGAGAAACTTTCTTATCGCTTTTCTCCTTTTCCAAGACGGTGACGGCATAAGGCGGGCAAGAAAATGGAAGGCTCGGCTGCACAATTTTAGATTTGCAAAACCAAATGAGCCGAATTTCTGTTAAAGGTATCAATTTACTCAATTCACTTTGGTTGGAATTGCAATTCCCCCGCTGGTATTATGTGCATATTCTAGAATATTATTTCCGGGTAATCCCTAACAAGTATTATGATGTAAAACGCAATATATTTTTGCGGATCAGCACACTCCTGCATAGCAGTGTCCTGAAGCTTTCAGCTTCCGTTCAAACGACCCATATCTCCCAAACTATTTTTTAGTGAAATCTTCATTCTGAACTGCTTATTGGGAAAAGGGAATATTTCAGTCTGTTATATGTATAAGTAGAACTCATTACACATTTAGCAAGTTGGTGAACGTATTGTGTTGGAAGTTCCTACTACTAAGGGTACCTTCAAATGGAAAACTAACTCATTCTCCACAAAAACGATGCCTTACGGACAAGCACCAACTAAGTGAGCGTGTTCCTTAAGGCAATTTAATGTTTTTACATGCCAAGGGGTCACCTTATAGCACATTCATGTGGTCTCCGCAAAAATGGTCGCGCCTGGACTGAACCATATGCAGCGAATTATTCTTCACTTTTTTACAATGCATATTATACACGCGTACATGTATTTGTCCAGAATTGCAGACCAGACTGCAAGTACGACGAGAGCGTGCCAAGGTCATAGAAAAATATGATCAAGATAAAAATAAAAGAGAAAGTTTGCAATAGCTTTGAATAATCAGATCAGACCTAGGACTTGTATTGTCTCTGTTCTGTACATCACATGGTTTTATCTTAAAACTTTTTGAATACTAGTATTGGACATATGATCACTGTAGATTGCAGCCGGTGAGGATTCCCAAAAATCCCGGATTTTGTTTTTCCGAAATTGAGAGTGCATTGGAAATTTTTCCCTTTGTAAACGTAGACACAAAACAGGCTTTCTACTCGACGAGTTATATAATATTTATGCTAGGAAAGTTCTTAGTAGGTGCCCTGGGCCCAGGGTTATCATAAAATAAAATGTCAATTCTTTTAAAAGGATTAAGCGGTGGTACTCGTGAGAATAGCAAAAGACCGCAGGGTGATTCATAACCTCTTACCACCACTTAAGCTGAACCTGGAGTTGACAGAAAACATCGAAATGCATATTATAGAGAATTTTATCCACCAAAATTGCTTAGTTTTTCCGGAAGCTCCATACTGGGCTGCAGAGAGTGGGTATCCCACTCTCTGCATAGTGGGTGGTGCAATAGTTATGCACCACCCTCTGGATAGAGAATTTTGTCAATGTATGTACTGTTCAAACATCTAATATGCACGTGTTCTGGGCGAAGGGGCGGGGGGAAGTGGATGTGTAGAAATACTCATTTGCATGAATTTCCACATTCCAAATATAAATCCCAGTTTCACATTTTATAGCTTTTCCCTTTGTCTTTTCTCCTGGCCATGAATCCTCCGTTTCTAATAACATGTTTAAGTCGAGCAGCTGAGACCAGAAGAATTGAATACCGGACCAGTCGGAACGGTAATTCGCTCTGTCCGCATAAATTTCGTTGACGCCTGCACAATCCTATTTATTGTCGTTCGTAATCAATGCGTAAGTGTGTAAGCTCTTGTGTCCTGTTCTTTGACAATCCACATGCAGTCTCGAACTCGAGGTACAATCCTAATTTCGGTGCTATCTGTGTTGAGATGAGAAATTTATGAAATTTCTGATTTCTGACTTTCCGCTAGGAGAAATGTCTACTAATCAGTCTGCACTAAATGTTTAATATTTTAAATAGAACTTAATTGTTCAGAGTTCTGGGTCTCACTGGTTAGTCGACAATTCAGCCTACATCATACCTAAAGCTCACCGGCCGCAGCTTTTGGGAGAACGTCCGTCTTTGCTACCGGGCCGTATTTTTGGATTGTTGCGGCTACGGAGCAACTTTTCTGAAAATCCTTCCACCTAAAGGCCAACTGTCTGGGCGATAGAAATAAACTGTGAAACGTTAAGGGCTGCCTGAACCGATATTCTTTGCTACAAGGACTGTGGTTGTGTAGTTTTAATTCAGCCAAACAAAATCACCTTCGTGTCGTAACATTGAATGTGAGTAAATTGAACAATTGTAAAGAACGATGAAAATAATGGTCATGAAAGGGAAAGCGCTAACACGAAGGAAACACTTTCTCCTTTAATAATCAAGAGCGCTCAGCTCAGCTGGTTGGTTTCTTTCCATTCATTACACTTTCACTCACTCGGTTGAATACACATGCATTATTATATGTATTTTCTAGAATCTTAGAATCTAGGCGTCAAGCCAGGCTTGGAGGTATAATGAGAGCAATATCTTCCCAGGAAGTAGAACCTGCCTCAGTAAAAACGCCCCAGAGCACAAAATAAATTCATGGTTTGATTCCAATCTTCGTAATCTTATTTTACTCGACGTAGGGTGCTGGGAAGAAATGAAAAGGCGTCAAATTAATGAGTGACGCGTCAGGGCGTTTTCGCATTTACAAAAGGAAAATACAAATTGCTTTCAAAGTGTAGCAAGGACTTTGAATATACCGTAAATCAAAATCTGCACTCGTCGTTAGGGCGTTCGAGTTGGGCGTGGGTAGTTTTCCGCATAGGGTGGTTCATATTCACTACTTTTTTAAATTATTTTGCCTCAAGTCTCAGGGTAGTGACTAAAGGGTAGGATCATCTCTACAAATATATCACACACAGTTCCGTGTGATCATTGACTGACCCACATTCCGAACACGGTTGACAATATTAATTTATGCAACATTTATTTGAATATTTATAAACACAGTTTTATGAATTTTTCATGATCAGACCAGAGCTAATTTGAGCCACCCTGTTTTATAGATTTTCACTCATCGAGTTATTTTTGGTCGTCCTTTCATTTTCATAATCAAACATTGGAAACTGCAAAGAACTCCCGCCGTGCGTGGGAAGCGTGTTATTATTAGATTAAATTTAGTAGTGGGTAGTCAGTCAGTCGTTATCGTCCAAGAATATCTAGAATCGGAAGTTCCCTCCAGTCAATGCAATTAGTGTGCTCAAAAATAGAAACTCCCGGATGATAAATGTGTTTCCTGATAAAAAATCAGGACCGTGTATTTAGGTGTGAGGCGGAATTTTCCCGGTATGCTTCAGAGAATTTTGTGGGCCAAAAATTCCATGCATCACAGCGTTTTTAATAATTCTGAAAGTTATGGAAAAATCAGCTCTCTTTAATTTGAACAGATTCATGCCGAGAAACTTACGCGTGGTCGGATTATCCCATGGAATTTGGTCTGACGAATTTTTAATTCGATGAAATCAGACAACATTATAGTAAATCTGCTGAGGTTGAGAGATTTACGGCGAGATAACTTGCAGCACCTCGGGCTATTATAAGTCGTCCTCTTTTTTATTTCTTCATTTCAACAACGTCATCACTTCTAAATTATGGCATTGTTTATCGACTTATAGATTATTCCTTAAACTTGAGCAGTATTTCTTCATTGCGAGCTCAAAAGTGGTAAGGTCTTTGAGTAGTGGTGAGATTTGATTTACACAAACCTTAAGCCAAGGTAAAATTAATTCGCTCCTGAGGGAATCCGTGAAGAAGGATTTTGGAGACTCATTAAATTTTGTAGGTCGTCTGACTCGTAAATTAAAACTGACGGCTACTTATGAGCACGTGGGCCGGAGAAGATTCTTAATTATGAGTTAAGTTAATTGTAGTGAAGAGACATCTCCATTTCCATCTCCTATTCTATTCTGAGTGTCTGCATCTCATGAATTTTGCAAGGAAGAACCCATGCCGGGAAGTATAATCAATTCATTCCAACACTTGCCTGGGCTATATGGTGGTGGCAAGTGTCATGCCATGCCGTACCGTACCGTACCCGGGCTTTATTAACCGTTACCAAGTACCAATTATTTACGCCTCCAACACATCAATTTATTCCTTAATTTCATCTGGAGATCACCACAAGTAAATGTCCATGGCTTAGGCTTATCTCTATCACCATACAATCTTTTTAGTATCATCTTGGTCAAAATGCTTTCATTACTTGCACTTTGCAACAGTTTGTGGGCGGAATCGTAGAATTCTAATTACAGTTATTTCACAAACCGCGAAATGGATGCGCTACCGGATTTAGTATTAGCCACGAAAGTGTATTCAATTAAGGTGCCATTGATATCCGATAGGAAAAACTGTGGCGGCGTGGCAGTCTTGATTTGAGACAGCGAACTAATGGAGAATCTGACATTAGGAAACGATATTGTGTTAAGAACTCGAATAGTAAAAACTTACGCATTGTCGTGATTTTTTGGTACTTTTCAGCACTTTAGCAGGTGAGACATGAGAATTTGGTTTGGTATAGCCCGTTTTCCGTTTTCAGGCTTTGCCTATGGAATGAACCCAAAGTAGTAAGGCAAAACTTACAACTACTCACGCTTTGGAAAAATATTAGTTAAAGCAACGACTTGCATTTTCTGTCCGAGGGAATCGAACCCTACACACAACGAAATAACAGGGGCTGCCGCTACCACTATGCTAGGTCGGCTGGACGTATGAGAGGGGAAAATTTCTGTTGTGTTGAGAAGAATTTTCCGTTGAAAGCTCTTATAATATTAGACCTGGAATAATGAAGTCTCTGGAGTGGAGACTGGGGACTCGTTGATTCATGGACATTAAGATTTGAAAGTCAAATTATTCAAGGAGGCAGATAAGCTGTTAGCACACAAGTGAAAGTGAAGTGAGTTAGTGAGTGACAATTGAGGAAAGCTCCTTGAAACAAAAAGTATAGAGAAGTGAAGTGACAGTGACAGAAAAGATAAGCACAAGATATGTATTTGTCTCGAATAGACGACACACGTCATTAGTACAAGATAAAGGACTCACAGCTTCAGGTGTTTATGTTCTTCTGCATTGAAAAATATTTACTGTCATATAAACTCAAATTGGTCGAAGAAAGCTATCTAATTGTGTCAGCAAAAATAAACTGTCTGCTTGTATTTTAGCCTCCATTTCTTTGGAATAGATCTCATCGTACTGCTAATTTAATACATAGTCAACGTAACATTATGAAGAAGAGATTTTATGCAATGTAAAATTAACAGTCGTTTTAAAGGATTCCACCGGAACTTTACGAAAATCGTCATATTAGCGAAATGTTGTTACGTGAAATAACGTTACATGTAGGGACTGAGTCCCTAGTTACATGTACGTTCTAATGTCAATTCGCTCCATTCGTAGTCTCAAAATTTCCACTAACACACTGCCATGCATTCCTTGCAATGAAACAAGAATTAGGTAGACATATGAAGTTGTCCAATACAAAGTTTCCGGCTTAAGTGCACGGCACTCAACCCAGTAGTGAAAGTAATGAGAGAGCGTCGTAAAATTGAGTTTACTTCCTCTCTGCAAAATGTTGAAGTAAATGAGCTTTTGTTTGCGACTGAGGACAAAGTTAATGAGGTAATGAGTGCGTTGAGTTAAGACTTAAGTTAATAAAGAAGTACAGTTGTTGGAAGGTTTCTCCTGAAATTTAATACAATTTAGTGTGAATAGCCTTCGTGTTTCCAACCGATTCTGTCCATTAATACTTAAATTCATTAAATTTACACTCTACTGTACAACGTTACAGCAAAGCTACCTTCCAATAAATTTTTGTCATCAAATATGGCATGCTCCAGTCTCATAAGTTCGAGTGACGCAGTCCCTAAATTTTCTGCACAATATACATTTGTTTCTGCAAATTGATTCGCGACAGTAAACATGCTAGCAAATCTCGTAGAGTGATTGCTTAAGGAAATGGTTCTTACCATAGTTGGCCAATTTCCTATCGCGAGCGCAGATAAAAAAAAAAGTGTCACAAATTCCTATGCCGTCGAGTGAAATATACTATTTTTAATTTCGAAGGACACAAGGATGGACAGTGTAGGTGTGGTTGCTACAAGTTATCCGGCTGTGAATTTAGCGACATAATAAGTCAAGACTATATTTGACCAACGAAAATCCCACGCAACGCAAGGTCCATCCATTAAAAGTACAGAACAGGGCCCAGTTACAGTGAGATTTTGGTAAGATCTGTTAAATGGTTAAAAATATGAATAGAGCGATATGATGTAGATTCGTCGCACTAATGAGCTAGCGGATTGTAATTGAATGACTATGGATAGATTTTTTTTGTTCGAACGGCTCTAGTACTTCGTTCGGATGAAAAGAATGTAAGACGAATCCTGGAGATCCAGGAAGTTCATCTTCTTTTCTTTTTTTTTTCCTCAAACTCTTTATTTCTGACGCATGAAATAATTCAATGAAGGCACCAAAGCTCAGAAGGCTCCATATTTCATTCCTTCCCTACCTCGCTCGCCACAAAATTATTAGGTAAATGGATTGTGGGGAGGTCGCCAGCAGTTCAGAAGAATGAAATGTCAGTTTTCCTTCTAGAGTACGAAAGAAATTTTGGGACAATTGGGCACATGACATTTTTCATGGATTCTATTAACTCTGTTAATACTATATTCAGTCCGGTTCAAAGATTTGGATTCGAACAACTCTATCCAGAACCTGGCTAGTCTCGAGATTCAGAAAATGTTCTCTCCTTCAGACTTAACGTTAACAACTAATTTTGGAAAATGTGTTTAAGAAGGGAAACGAGTATATAATTTTTATTTTACTAGCCTTTTATTCAGTAATAAATTTTCTTCTCTTCAGTTCTCGCATTACGTCTGGATTTTATTAACTTTTTTTTTACATATAAATAAGTACAAGCGCAGTTTTGACGAATATTTTGTAATTAAATTCGAGCATCTGTCTATAAATTGAAGCTCCGCTTTTCAAGTCTGACGAGCGTCCGTTTGTAAGTGTGCACGGATACCATCCATCAGAGCGGCGGGAGATAAATTTGAAATTCCAGTCTTCTGATTCTCATAGAGGGCGTACCTGTTCGAGTTGTCATGACTTTTTCAGTCCACATCCGTAATCTCTAACGTAAATGAATTCGATCCCATATGTGAATTTATTTCAGGGCGAAAATAATAGACATAAAACTAACAAAATGACGACGGTCTGTATTTTCATACAAAACGTTTAGATGGCGCTAACAACCGGAAGCTTAGTAATGAAAATTTCAAAACGCAAACACTATGTACACTTTCAAATGTCTACTAATTGAAATTCACTTGAACGGATGGAAATTCGATAGTACTTTATGCCGGTTAGAGTAGGCTTGGTTTAAAAACAGCGGAAGCCTATACTTATATCCTTTCCCAAGGATTACATTCCAAGCCAGTTTTTGCACTTCCATTTTGCTCATGGATCATCCATCATCATAAAGTGGCACTCTAGACGTAATCCGATCGTTTATTTACAACTGCCCTACCGTAATGTCTTTGGGTTGCTTGGGCTGACGCTGGAGAACACTCAATTCGAATGGCAGGACCTGTTAATGCCCACAGCACTAACACCCAGATTCGTCCCGCACCGACAGTTCCCATTACACGCCTCTCAAATCACCTGTCTTCCCACATTCCTCTCGTCATTTTCCGCCTCAGGTGAGTCACTTCCAGTAAGAACTACTGGATATGGAATCATGGGTCAAGAGTGCCAATCATAAGTTGTTTTCCGGTCGTCATGGTTAGGTTTACGGTTTTTCAAAAAGTGAAGTTGACTGAAATGCCACTTGGGCGCAAGTCCCCAATTTTTAACCATATGAGCATGTGACCACAATAGGACGCCCACAAATGGCGGATAGAGCGTATAAGCCCAGTTTCTGGAGAGAGGGCAAATTAACACACTGGGATTAAGCGTACTAATGTGTTCCTATATCTCTGGACATGTTATTCTCCGTGGGGACTTTTTATCAATGAATTTTCAAGTTAATTGATGTGAAATGAGAAATCATTCAACTTCCATTCATTGAGCTGGATTCGACATACTTTATAGTCAAGGGCGGTGTCCAGTCTGCTGCATGCTGTGCTGACTTTCGAAATTCCAGTTTGTATGCTGTAATGTTTGAAAGCACCGTAAGATAACGACGGACTGAAAGCACTTTTTCATCTTTAATGCCACTTTATTCCTTGTTGAGGAAACTGCAATTTCCAGACATCATAAATGTATTTAATAGCAGGAGAGTGGGAATTAGGTATGTTTTTGTCCATGGTTCTATTGCACGTTCGATAGTAATAAAAAGACCATAAACCTTCAGTTCCTTCTTTCATCCGGATGAATTGCATCGATAAACGGAACCCAGTTTACATCATTGAAAATCGCCAATCAATTTATTTTTGCACCGCTTTGAAACACGTCATTACTAACCAGCTCAATCAGCAGATCACAACAACATCAACATTGTACCATTACAGTACAAGGATCCGTTGTCTCCTTCCTATATTGGAGGAAATACAGGTAGAAATGACACGAGCCATGATTCAAAGGGGATAGTAGTATTAGATTGTCCTTCACCAGGTCAAATGGCACGAGTCATAATTCGAAGTGGTTAGTGGTATTAGGTTATCCTTCCCCAGGCCAAACAGAAACCTCCTGATTCTCTTATATAAAAAAAATTATTATAACGGTTGGCAGTGCTGTAAGTAGGCGGAGAGAGTCAATTAATGGGAGAACATTGAATGGAAAAAATCATAACCCAAATTCCTAAATACTTTTTAGCATGCAGTTGCGTGGCATTCCATTACATTGGATTTTGGTTTTGATATGTTCATGTTTACGGAAAAGTGGAAGTAGAAGTGAAAGGAAAAGTGAGGCAAACACGTGGAGTAGAATTGGATGGAAGAGAGCAAGAGGTGGGTGCGGAGTGTGTTAGAGGAGATACGAGGTAGACCGAACCCGGGTCAAGCCTTTGGCCTTTTCAAATAAATCCAAAAAACCTTTTCAAACCTAACCATCCTTTCACTTTCACGATCTTCCTTTCACTTTATGCATTTCTCCACATTCCGCTGAATTTTACTTCTCTTCTACAGTCAATGTTACAATCCATTGTGCACTTCCGGAAGAATTTAACTTTTTACCAATTTCAACCATTAGGACAATTTGTAATATAATGGATTATATGGCATCACACGAGATGCTCTATTGTCGAAATACACTTGTAATTCGACTTGACTTGTAGTTGATATACACAGTGGGATAACTTGCAGCAACTTCTTGTTTTGTACTGGGACCAGTGCTAAGCTGTTCATAAAACTTAGGCAAACTTGGCTATTTCTGGTAAGGTCTTGAAAATACACAAGACAAGTAAATATAGGGTACACGTCACCCGGGAATTTTAAGTAGAGTATGAGTGAATGCGAGTGAAACAAAGAAGTGGAGCGAAGCGCGAGTTATCATTCTTGTCCCGATTTTCCAAACTCTATCGCCCATCGGGTGGAAAAATAGGAAAATCCATTCCAGTATTAGACACTACACGTTTAGAGATTTGCATTACTACATTGTGGAATATTTTACCAAAACTGAAAACCAGCGCAGCGTCCAATCCGTGCAGATCCTTTAGTTTTAGACCAGACTGAGGGAAGATTACGATGCGAGAGATTCGGGTGTTTCGGTGTTCGGTTGGTCCTCCGGAGAGTTTCTTGACTCTGATTCGGGGAGACGTTCGGCGGATAGTAGTCAAATATCGACCAAGCGCCAAAGTCTTCAAAACCTTGCTCGCTCGACCCAAAACCTTGAGAGAAATTCGGTTTTTGAGACTAGTTCCGAGTCTGCGGAGGTCTGGCTCTGGCTTGTGGCTGGAGCTGCTGGAAAAACTTGGAACCGGGGGGAAATCCGCCAACTTCCCAACCCGCCTGCCTTTACTTTGGATGAACTTCAGTGACTCATCCTCAGTCTTTCCATGGAAATCCAGCATGGAGCAAACCGAGTCTGCTCCGCCAGCGTCAGGTCCTCAGAATCAAAATTTAATATCAACTTCAACACTCCCGCCACTTCCGCAATCGCCGAATAATAATTCTCCAGACAATTTCAACCAAACACCCGTCAAACCTAATGACGACGACGACACCAGTTCTAGCGCGACCTCTAGTGACACAGATGGTGATGTCGAAGGTGAAGGTTATTGTGACAATGATTTAGAAGACTTTAGTAGTGAAAAACAGCAGAAGCAGCAGCGGCAACAGGTTTGCGAGTGTGCTGACCTTGACCTTGACCGTGAGGTCAATAACACGCGGGGGCCTACTTATAAAGACATGGCCACTTGGACAGTGGAGGATGATATGCCTAGTCCAGTGGATGCATATAGTCCAGCGGATAGTCCTGTCCTGGGAAGAATTGGAAGACACCATGACTGTTCTTATCAATTTGATGAACGGGATGAGTACCCAGGCCCATCACATTCACACTCACATTTTCTCCCGGATGACCTACCCCTTCCGAGACAACAGTCACCACCTACAGGGTGTTTCACAGTGACGTCACAACTCCAATCTCGCGAGGCACGATTATACGAAAATGTGCCGACTACACAAGGTGAACTCCAGACATTAGGTCTCATGCTATTTCAAGGTCATTCATCATCCGAGCAATTAATTGGTCACACAGGGAGTTTTCTAGAAGACCCGAACGGACATCACCGATATCTGAGCCGGCAGAATACCCAAGGGTCAGGTTCACATCATCATTCCACCGACGTCAACTTTCGTAATGTGAATGACTATTTAGGACTTGGTGCTGGGAATAGCGGTGGCGGACCACCGTCACGGTCATCGTGGGTAGACAGTGGGCGGGAAAGCCTCAGTTTTGACGGGGAGTCTGGAAATACGGCCAACAATTCAAATTCCAATGGGAGTTCCAAAAATTTGTTACTCCTCCCCCCGCCAATTTCAATGAGTGGGAGCAGTGGAAACATTAATGCGAATGCTCATCATCACCGGGACGGTAGTGGGCGGAGCTCTAATGGTGGTGGTGGTGGTGGTGGTGGTGGAAGGAACTATAATTCTAACGGTAATCATGGTGATCCCCTACCCGGGGCATCTTACTCCCCATCCAATTCTTACCAACTTTCAAATAAAGGGAGAAAAAGCAGCGGTAAAAACAATAATATGAGTCGTAAAGAGAGACTTGTCCGTCAAAAACATGCGATTGATGAAAATTTTCAACCATACTCATTGGGGGCAGGAGTTGGTGGAGTTGTATCGGCAGCAGCTGCTTATTTAGCAGTTCCATCCCCTCGAAGAATGGTAGGGAGCGTGGATCATCATCATCATATAATTAGCCCTGGGGCTGTGGGGATACCTTCGCCCATTAGTCTTCATCGTCACAATAATTCTCAACAAATGATGTTACAAGAGAATAAGAAAAGTCGTGGGCTAATTTCTGGGTGTGAAAGCCCTTATGGGACAGCTGGAGCTTTAAGTATGAGTGAGCAGTACACAAGGGGGCCTTCGGGGTTAAGGTTACAAAGTGGGCGGAGTCCTAGTAGAGGAATGATGGGCCCTGGTGGGAGACGCTCACACCACAACAACAATGGCGGACAATCCTTTGATTATGGTGAATTACCATCACATCAAATGTTTCCTAATTTAAAAAGACATTTATTGTCTGGTCGGCAGTTTTCACATCCTTATGGGGATGTTTGTAATGGTGGTGGGGGTGGGAGTAATGGTGGGAATCCTAATCATAACTCCTCCTTTATACCTTCACATCTTCAGGCTCAACATCGGTCATTTCCAGCCGGTTTACTTAGGTGAGTTGTGGAATCAGTAAATAAATTAGGATAGTGTATGTCCAAAAATAATAGCGACCTCTGACGGTACACCTGAAACTGTTGTCCCAAGTCGCTGTTGCGAAGTTTTTACTTTTCGCGCACTTGCAACACCCAGAGGTCAATGACCTGTACCGTGAGGCAGACAGCATGGGATTTCTGTGACGTCAGTAGTATCTCTTGCTGTTGGACAAACATTGAGCGTTTCAACCCCTAATTGAATTTTCACGGAAGTACATCCATTTATTATGTCAATATCAGAACAGAATTCGTTTGTTACGTTGGTAAATAAATGAAATCGTACTCAAGAGACCCCCAAGTCTTATTAGCGTAAAATACGAGTGATTTCAAAATACCAAAATCGAAAAATAATCTATGCGAAATTTTTATAATTCTTTTAAAACTCCCGAAATTTGATTCTTAGGACCACTTTTCTGTACCTATTTTGTTTCACCTGTTGTCCTGGAATAAAATTATGATTCCTATGGCTGTAAAAAGCAACGATTTATTTGGTTGATGGCTAAGCCTGTTGTCACGATACTTGTGACGCAAATTGTTCTCAAGATCAGATGTTCCACGTGCCAAATCCCTCTAAACCTTGAAGAAACCTTGAAGACGGATATTCTGTTGTATCGCTCAAACATTCAGTGCGGAAATAATTTATATATCAAAACAGAAGTGGAAAAGATCAAACGATTTGTGTTGCTGAAATATTGATACATAGGAGTTGGTGTACTATCGAGATACCGATACAGCTATACAATTCGTAAAATTAACTGTGCCTAATGTATTGTAGTGTAAGGCGGCAGGTGATAGAAAATATGACTTGGATTTGTACGCGTGAACGGTTTGAGCCATTTTACTTTTTTCTCACAGTCGCTGTCAAAGAAATTCGCAAAGCGTTCGACTTTACAAAGAGAATGAACTTCTATATTATTATATTGCGCCGCTAAGCTGTACTGTTACTGTTACGATTGTCCATTGTCCCCGTTTCTTACAAACTAATTTAAGTGCGTTGGTTCTCATTTTTTACTTTTAGTTTAACCTCAATTTCTATTCTAGTCCAGTTCACCTCCAGGTATTTTGAGTAGATATCAAGATGAGGAGCCAGGGCCACAATCTTGTGGTCAGATCTCGCGGTCAGTGGTCAGATCTCGCGGT
>JAQFYE010001964.1:0-20040 GCA_034694305.1 Protaphorura glebata | reverse complement strand
ATTGTCTCAGCCTTGTCCCCATAAGGTGATCGGCATGTGAACGTACCTGCGGCGGAATCAATACTTAATAATTGTTTCGCTAATACTGTATTCGCCAAAATTAGTCCAGACGGCTGATCCGAGGACGGTACTTCCTTGACACGTTCCTTGTACAATTCGTCCGACTTAAACAATTTGATAAATTCGTCAGTTGTTAATGCAGCGTATGTTGGCAACTTTATGCTGCACTTAGTGTGTTTCAAATTTTGTCGTAATGTGTAATCACCACTAGGTCCGTACGATCTGTAAAAGTTCGTCAACGACTCGAGTTGATTCTGGTGCAAAGCGAGAACAAGTGCATCCATACTGAGTTCTTTATAATCTTGAAAACGTTTCAATACAGCGTTCAAACTCTCGCTTAAGTTATTAGTAGGCATCGAGGTTTCAAATGCCTTAAATCTGGAATAAGATAATTTGCTCGATTTTTTAATGTCCTGTTTTAGATGTTTTTCCGCATATGTTTTAAAAAGTTTCGACCATTTCTGTTCACAGCTCTTGTATAATATTTCGAACTCTTCCTCCGTTGCAGAATTTAACAAAGCATTTAATTGTGCTAATAATATTTTCTGGTCATCTTTACTTCCGCCAGCTTGAGACACCCATCTCTCAACGTCATCGAATAAGTGATTATGACAATAAATCAAGTTTGCTTCCGGGATGAGCTTATGAATAACATTTCCGAATGCTGTTTCACGATCGCAACAGATAGGTAGGTCTCTAGACACCGAGTCTAAACATAGCTCATCTATTGCAATATCTTTCCAGTATGTCTCGTGGCCTTTTTCCTTCTTCCTTTCATGTATTACAAATCCGACCGCGAATATTGGGTTTTCCTTAAAATATATATTTCTCATCACTAGAGCGGATACATAGGCGTCTCCAAGATTAAAAGTAGTATCATAAGTCAACATTTGTGGAAGGCTAACGTCATCGGCACTGTCCTTCAATATTTGTTTCGCATACTTGAGCACTGCCGGCTCCGCAACTACAATTACGTCCGATGGGACAACTTGTACGGACCTAATAAATTTTCCTTGCTCCTGACGACTCATTTCGGTTATGGCTTCTCTCTCGTTTCGCATTAGACGGCGACCCTGCTTATCAGCATATCTGAAATTTCTAATCTGTTTTGTATTTCTCGGTCCGATGAAAGCTTCGTAATCGTCATAGTCACTACCGAGCTCCTTCATACTCTTCTTCTGAAGTCTGTTGTAAATTTGTTTCGGTGCTTCTTTGCTTGATACTGCTACCTTAATTTCTTGTTTAGAAGATTCTGAGGTCTTAACGAATAATTTGCCTGACTTACAGTTACCATGGGGACGCGGTTGTGCCAACCTTTCGTCCCCAAGATAATGGATCAGCACAATCGATGACTTCTGTCCCCGCGTCCCTTTCCTGTAATACACGTGCTTTTCAAATCCGTGAGTTATAATGACTTCGCCATTTTGCTTGTGCCTCAAATTATAGTACGTTTTGGTGAAGTCGTAACCTGATGGTGAATAAGTACTTAGGTTGCGAAACCCATACGTGTCATCGAGGTATCCTTTATCTTCATCATATTTGAGACGATACATACAAACGTCGCCACCCTTGGCATTACGTGGTGGTAAAGATAGGACTTTGAATGAAGTGGCATTCCCGACATTAGAAAAAATAGATGACACTTCCTCTGAGGACAGCGGACCTTTCTTGACCATGAAGGCATCGTCGGTTTTCTTTTTTTCAGCTGCAAGATAGTACATAAAAAATAACTTACTGACCTATGATTAGTCCAACAAAATAGCAGCGCTGGTGCTACTGTTTCACATTCGTACCGCTATATTCAGTATTTCCTGGGTTCTCAGTTAGTTTAATGCTATCGCGTTCAACGCGTGTCCCACTTCCGTGATTTCCTGACGTGTGTTCGGAATTCCGGGCCTCTGAACTAGCTGCAGAAATATTTGTGCCCGAGTCCTATAAAAATTTAGCAAGAATGGCATTTTATAGTCCCCATCAACAGCTTGGTTACTGCTACTACTTTCAACCAATTTCTAATATCCTCGGTAACAAAACATATTCCAAATGGTAACCTAACCCACCTGCTCGAACAAAAGTAGGTACGCCTCCTTGTCCAACGAAGGATTGTCATGTACATCTACAACATAGGAGTCGTCAAATAATCGGACGTCATTACTACTACCCCAAATAGCAGCCGTGTAATGGCCTCCTTGCATACGGGCCCCACTGTGTGAGATAGCGGCAGCTAATTTGTACGTCTGCAAAGTGTCATGTGATTACTGCTTAAGTAAACATCAGAAGGAACTTTCACTCGCCGTTCCAAACTTTTACCATCCACTACTAATATTTTGGATTTATAAACATGGTGGAAGTTGAGGATTAGCAAAATGAGTTTGGATCATCTTAAAAACAATCGTCCTCATTTTCCGGTAGTTTGTTCTCACTTCTGTATATAGGCTAATTAATAAAATAGTTCACGCAACTTACTTGCTGCCGGCCATTGCTTCCGACGGGGACTTTAATGACGCGATTACACAGTACGAAATCACTTTTCTTCCAAGCCTGGAATGATCCATCCTTCCGTGTTTGTGTTTCAAATCGTTTAAGCCCAACGCATAAAAAACGAGGACCCTTTGTGATTTGTAGAGACTTCTTCATTTCATGCTGTTTATTACACTCTGGGCAGACGTAATCTTGCACACTACAACATCATTATTACGATTACCTTCATAAGGGTGTTCCAGTCACGCAGGTAATTGATTCGCGTAATTTAAAACAGAATATCTACTAACCTCTCTTCCTTGAATCGATTATCTATGCATGCTTGTAGGTCCTTCATTTTGCTAAAGTCCACATTAATCATTACGGGAATATCCTCTTCCGGGGTCACGCTGATGTGCGTACATTGTTCACTCCTCACTACAAAAATTTAAATCATGAATTTCTGATGCTTTCAGGACGACTGGTTAAGAAATTCGTACATGTCGATGCCTTGCTCCCACAAAATCTCTTTATTGGCGAATTCATCAAATACAATCCATGGTTACTGTAATCCAACGCAATTTTGTTCAACAACTGTACGAAATACTCCGAGCAATCTTGCTGGTTAGAGCCTTCAAATGCAGGATTGATCCCTAATTCAATAAATAATTATTTCCTAATGAGGTACCGTATTTACCAATATACCACTTGTGTAATGATAACGAACGTACTAGACCGAAGTTTCCACAACTTCTCCGGTTTAAAAACTCCTTCCCCGTGGCTTTTCATTTTCACGATTGTACGCATGCAGGCCCTGGTGACACATTTCTTCTTCCTGCAGCATTTCTTCTCGGAAAGTCCTGTCTCTCCGTCCTCAAGCTCATTCTCAAGCGTTCCATACGCTCGTGACAGTAATTGAAGAACTGCGTTCATATAGCATGATGTACCTAAATTTTGAAGTCCACATTCTCCTGGCAAATTCAAAGGCTTTTGTTGTTGAATGTCATTAGACTCATAATTTCCGTTACTCGTATTCGCGTTTCGTCTATCAATTCTATCGTCAGGACAAGGGACTTCGTTCTCTGCTCCGGCTTCTCCGTGAGTACTCGCAGAACGGCCATCGTCATCGCCTTCGAATTCTATTCCCCCGTCGCCCGGATGCAAACTTGGTAGATCATTGTCACTTCCGGAATCATTTGCACATGCACTCGAGGTATCGACTTTCGAGTAATTCCCAAACACATTTTTGCCGACATTCGACAGGAATACATTTCTCTCTACTTTCAACTCGTCATCACATATTCCTTTCCGACCTATACTAATGTTCTTCTTTCTGGTGAAAACGTTATTAAACCATTCTTGTAGGTTTTTAATCTTTCTCGCAATCATTGTTTTCTTCGGCTTTTCTATCATTTTAAATTTGTCTCCAAAAGATGCGTCCGCACCTCCATAAATTATTTTTGGACACCTCGGCACTTTCATTAATTCAGGCGCTAACATTTCATCATATTCTAATCGGGTGACGTTATCTGCAGCTGCAACGACACATTCCTTTTCATCTCTTCTCATACCTTCTTCATTCCTAACGAAAGAATCTATTTTCCTGCTAGTATATTTTCCACTCTTCTGCAAAGAACTTCTTTGACATAAACTTCTGTAACGATTTAAGACATTAACGTCGTCACCTCCAGGCCTAGTATGACAAGGTGTTTGCCAGGTCCGTTTCCAAGCTTGAACCTTATAACTTCCGCATACGCTTCCATTTAGTTTCACACCTTCCGCAACGCGACTTCTGTCCAATCCCTCCATTACAGCTCGTCCTATTTTTGACATTATACTTGTTTTCTTCCTACGCGGAAGGCCCACTCCGCTCCGTTTGTTCTCTACCACGGTATCATCTAGTTTATCGTTTTTATGAATTACATGTTCGCCTAAACTTCTCGAAACACTGGTGCCTTGATTCCAAAAGCTGCTCACGTCATTCAAATCTTCTTCCATGTCTGGCGTAGCTGCTCTTCGGTTTTCACATGGCCGTACTGACCTAAGCCTCAATATATCTTCCCTACGCTCCCACGATGCCTTTACTTTTGGGGTTGTGCTAACGTCCACTTGAGCGGCATGTCCTTCATTACTCCACAAATCTCGAACATTATTTTGTTGGGTACCTGCAGTTGATCGCATGTTAGTCCATAGCACCGGCTTCACGGCATCAACTTTCACTATATCCTGCCTTACATCTTGTTTCACATGCGATTGATCAAGGATATCGGCATCAGAAGTAATAGCTTCCGCCTTTCTAGCACTTGGGTCAGCTTTTAGATTTTCGCCAGAGTCCACTCGCGAAGATGCAGTCCCACCATGCATGTGTTCGGAGTCTTTATGCAATGCTCTTATTCTGGCCACATTCCTGAACGCGAAGATACCCATCCTGAAAAAATTGTATACTCATCAAAACCTTTTCTCAACATTTCTTCCATTCCGAATTTACAATATTAATTGAAGCGGCGTGTAACTACGTCAACAATTATTCGCACACACACATGAAATGGCTCAGCTGCCTTCCCAATAGTCAAATACAATATTCCCTTCTCTACAATACACGTCACACCTTTCGATTTCCAACTGTCCTTGGGTGCGAGACACCTTACTACGACGACCGTGAACCGACACCGGTCATGAACACGGCTTTACAGTGCACAGATTTGTTTGTCCACGCGTTTCCATTTATAAAAAAAAATTTGAGCATATCCGAAACAAGATATACGACACTTAGGATTATTCTAGCCATGAACAGGTTGGGTATGACAATAATGTTAACTACACCCACGCTTGAATGGTTTAATTCACAAATTTGTATTTTTTATTATTGCTCTTACTTATAAGCATCAACCAGCGCATTATTTACATAACACGTATTTTACACACTTTCAACTATCAACATGGTATAGCCTTTAACTCCATATACAACTACACATGTTATGTTATAAGGCTTTCTCAACATTCCGAATAAATAAAAACGCCTTGCTCCAATCAAACCGAACGGCCTAAACTATTACAAGATAAGGCATTCCTTCTAGATCTCAATTTGCAAGTACTCATTCTGAGTAATCAACAACTCTTGCATAAAAAAATGAAAGTCTGGTTCTCCTAAATTCCTTCGTAACAATGTAAGGACCAACCAATCTCCGAAAGATATATTAACATTGACTCTACCGTCATTAACATCAACCTGTACGGCTACTTCGTTGTTTCCATTGCTCTCATTCGCTGCAAGAACCCTCTGTCGTATCTCACGTGCAGCTTGACGGGTGAACATGCGGTAACGGCAACGACGAATTGGGTTTATTGTCATCAACGCTAACCAAACGATAGAGACTACGTTCAAACAGAACGATGCAGTTATCAAAACCCAAACGGCGAAGTAAACTATTTGGTGGAGAGGATTCAGCAACATTTGGCATACCAAATAAGTACTTTCAACGTCTCCCCCATACCCATGTAGACGAAATTCGCATAAAGCGAAATGCGGGAATACAATGTGACGAGGATCAGGTGTTGACGGATTGGTTGACCCGAAGAAGAATACAATAACTTTGACTCCGTAGTACAAGAAGTCTGGAGAGAAGAAAACCATGCAGAATCCCATTTGTACAACCGACGACGCCAACGTAAGGATTTGACATCGAAGGTACTGCCAGCCAAAGTCACCATTAAATCCAGCAATTCTCAGAAATTTTGTCACCAGCATCTGCATTCTTTCAGCCTCTGCGTGTGGTTGCTCTTCGGACGAAGTCAATAAAGCGAGAATAGTTCCTTCGCCGTTGTGCTTTTGAGTAATTCAAACGCAAATTTCATTAAAGTCTGCTCTCAAGCATCTGTTTTGTATTGTCTAGATGTAAAGTTATCGTCCGAATACCTTCCAAGTCATGTATGGTACGTACGCCAAGAAACCGCAAAAAAGTAATGGAATCCAACCGTATTTTGAGTAAGCATGCCTAGAATTATTCCTTGTTAATGAGTATCCGTTACGCTGGGAAGCCACACCTGGGTACAGCGTCTGTCCGCTCTGTGTTGGATCGAAAGCCCAGGGGATTGTGTAGGTCTCGTGGTTTCCACAGAAATCATTCATCTCCCAATCAAATTTCCTATTACCACCTTCTGCTGCTGTCATCTCACGGCCTTCACCACGACAATCCAGTGCGGTCTCACGGCTTGCTAAGTTACCGACGGTAAGGATGAACATGATACCATATAATACCGGAACGTACATCGTCGCAAATTTGAAGCTGCTGTCCGATATATCAGCCTGACGACTCGAGAACATCCTCTGCAATTTCCTATTCAATCCGGGAAGTACGTATCCCAACAACCCTGCAGCAGCGGAAGCCATAGTCTACGACAATGCGAGATTGAAAGATTCGAGTCAGCTTTTCTATGTATCGTGCAATGTGTTAGAAACAATAGATATCACACTTTCATCTGCGGTTGATATTTTCATTCATACTCACTACAGACTTTGCACCCTTTCATAATACAGCTCATACTATATTTGAAGGTGGTCATAAGGAACTAACCTGATTCCTTTGAACGTCAACGTCTATAAGGAGGGTCGAATTAGCGCCGTCTCGACCAGCTGATAGATATGCCTTTTCACACGTGTCAATACACTGCTCATGAAAAAAATAATAAAACGTTGCAGCATGTAATCTTAAACAGTCAAGCAAGGTTGGTAATGAAAATCAAATTAAAAATGCGGACTCGTATTCTAGAGTAATCATAATTGGAAAAAGAAAATGTTAGAAGGAAATCGTCATCATGGGCGAACGCAGGTTTCAGCTTTCACCACAGATCGACTTAGATTGTTACGTATGATATACATTATACGGTTCGTCATCATGAGCGAATGCAAGTGCTTTCACTACAGACCGACTTTCGTACCTCTTATGCAATAGCGGTTTGACAAAAAATTTCTAAGTGACGAAGAACGGGAAGCCTGGAATGATGTTAGGTTAAAGTAAAGAAATAAATCTTGTGTCATAGTTTGTACCCTCCCAAATAGTTCTATTCAATTGTCAAACTCAAATTAGCTTCTCCGCAGTTGTAGAGAATATCTTGTCGCGAGGACGAGCTTGGAGCCAATGTCAATTTCTTTTGCCGAAACTTGATTTTATAGTAATCGTGATTGAAGTACGTACTCTTATTCATTGCATCCTTTCAGCATCGACGACACATTTTTTCCCTTTGTTCTTCTTTAGGACGAATAACATGAAGGGGTGATGAGTAATCAGGGAATACATTCCTGATGTATGACAGTCGAATGGAATGTTTACGTCTCGTCAAACTTGGATTCGTAGAGCGGTATCATAGAAAGAAACCGTACCGAACATATCACCCAGAACTGATTGAATGCTAACTTTTGGTATTAGAAATAAATAACCAGACGCGACTACCACAGAAACAGTACACCCGCATTGCAAATAATGTCAACCTCTGGTATTGTAAACAATGAACCAGACACCAGAACCTGAAAAAACAGAACGCCGACAAAGAAACAAGTGCTTACTGTAGATGCGTGAAGACTTCGAAATCGTATAAACTTAACTTTAAGGTCTGTCGGCGTAAACAACAAATCATTTGTTTCTAAATTCAACGGAAATCGATATGACAAAAGTTGATATCAAGGACAACCAAAATAAAGTAAACACGAAAAAAGTTTTTTCTGGACGCAAACACGTTTATATCTTCTTACCTTAAAAACAAATGAGTCACTCAAATTCTAATCGGCAGAAATGAATATGACAATGGAAGAACATTTGAATAAGGCATAGTATTTCAATTTTGAATATGCTGCCATCGCATAAGCAGAATGACAATATTAACAACTACAGGAACATAGAAAAAGTAAGTTATAACATATCCATAAGTGCGAAGTCGGATTCCTGTAGAGGGAAGGGTAGTTAGAAGGAAATGATTATATGTTTACACATTCTTTGCATACAACCACAAAATATTTGAGCACTTAAATGTAACATAGCAATCGTATAAAGATAGTAATGACATCAATTCGTACAGAAATGCAATTTTGAACTAATTAAGCTCGATATACCTAAATGTACAATATCAAGCACTCTGCACAGTTAAGGGTATTGAATTCTTTTACAACTTGAGTCCAGGAATAATAAAGACTCCGCGTGGTCAATTACGTCATTGTCAGGTAATGAGATATCGCGATCTAATAAACCCACGTAGTCAGAACGAGCATCCTCGTCGAATGAGCTAATAATATGTCTTAACCACAACCTGTCACGTGGTGTCTCACATGGGCCACTCATACGTCGAGACCGTAAAAATGTGTCAACGTTAATACACACATGCAAACCGCAGTCGTACGAGTTGGTTTGCTTAGCACAGTCATCACATAAAGTTATGGTCCAGCCGTCAACGGATGCTGGTAATCCCAAGCAACATTTCACTGCCCCAACTATGACCAGAAGTTGATGGAAGCATTGGATGATCTTAGTTGAATAGCGATTTGGCGAGGAGCTCAAAGAATCGGCTATGATGACGGTTTCATCCGGAAACGAGATAATACCTGGTAAACGGTTAAAGAAAATATCATCCCGATTAAAACTTTGCAAAGATGTCAAGTATTGTAACAGGCGGAGGAGACGTACAGCTATATTATTATTTCGACAATAAGGTAAACATGAAGTAGTCAGGAGTTGAGAGAAATTAGTGCAACTGACATTGAAGTAGGTAAATTGTAGAATTAGGTGCTATGTACTAACCTAGTATCCAGTGCGTACCGCTGCCAATTGATTCCAGATTCATTGGAACGAGAATGTGTGCGAAGGTTTGCATTGAATATTTAAAGCAGAGAGTCACCATCATATCGTAGTGACGGTGTTGAAAGTGCTGAATCATTTCTGGAGGGCAAAGGAATACGGCGTCGATCAGCGCGTAACGTCGAATAAGCATCCAAATTGCTGTCAGAATAGCGGAGGTATTTAACCATTGCTGAGGTTGAATGGAGTTCAAAACGTCCTGATCAGCGACGAGTAGTGGCGTTTGCCATAACACAGAGACATGCCATAACATCTTTCGTTTTTTCATTTCAGGTTCTAATTGTTGGAATATATGGCTGCGCGTCTTAGCCTTCTCTGCTGTACTTTTGTCTTGACTGTAGTCTATTTGTCGAGAGCTAGTATTTGAGGACGAGGTGGTAGGTTTTTCTTCCATGGAACAAGCTGCAGTAGCAGGAAGAGATTGCTTGCTGCAATTTTTTTGGCGTGAAGTACCGTTCTGATGAGGAGACTGTAGAGTTCGAATGAATGTTTCCCTGTCCTCCACTTTATTCTCAAGGTGTGCGATAATTTTCTTTAAACCTTCATTCTCCAGCTGAAGTTGTATTTGAATTGATGGGATGGTAGAAAGTTTGGGCCTATTTTTTGAGACGGACGGTCCCGGTAGTATAGGATTGGATGGGAGAATGACGTTGGCATAGTGCTGCTGCATTTTGAACTTTTTTTTTACGTGTAACCTTTGTTTCCTCTGGCATTTCGTTTCGTTGTCACGCTTGAAAGGCGGTGAGACAAGTTGCATTTGTGACTTGATCGATTCAGGAGAATCGCCAACGATTGGCGACGAATCGATCCGAAAAATGTCGGCAGAATTTATTCTTGGAGGGTGGGGTAGACAATCTGCAGATCCGAGATTGAGTTGGAAGTAAGTTCTTGTCGAGGAGGGTGTAAGGTTCATGGTCGGGGAGGTGAATGGATAATTCATTCCTGGTTGATTGTGTGCAGGATGACCGGTACCAAAAGCGTAGGGAGAAAAAAGTTTTAAGAAAAGGGCTGCAGGACTCGCAGTCCTGCAATAGAAGGGAGAATTCATATATTGCGAAGACGGTTGCATTGACGTAGTTCCGAAACTGTATGGAGGAAGCATTCGTGTTGGCGTTTGCTGATGAGCGTTTATCCCTGAAATCGTGGAATTCATTTCTGTTGAATTGTAAGAGGGGGCATGTGCAAAGTATTGTGCAATGGGTCGGGGCGGGGGTGGCGGTGGAGCACATCTCAGATAGTTTGGATGATACATTTCTTGTAGCACCTGCAAGACAAAGATCAAAGAGATGAGAAAGTTAGAAAAGTATTTGTAGCGTGCAATACTACTCGTTCGCATGTGTTTAGGTCAGAAGCTTTTTTTTTGTATTGATTGAAATAGGCTTTCAACATTGACACAAGCGTTTACATACGTAAGTGCTAGTAGTATATAATCTGGCATTTGAGAAGTACCATAACGGTCGCACATTGAAATGTTTGGCGTTTGTTAGATGAAATGGGTTGAAAGTAGGGTTCGCAATCCGACGGATCGGATCGGATTGGATCAGAAATCGAATCCGATCCGTTTGGATCGTAGAACCTCGCATCGGATTGGATTGAGAAGTTGATCCGATACGATCTAAAAAAATTCCTCGGATTGGGATCGGATCGCATTAAAATCCGAATTCTGAAGGAAATACATTAACGGGCATCTGGCCAAATACTATAAGAAATTCCCCAGTCAGATTGACCCCATATCTTGCGTAGAGGTTGTCCGTGACCTCAGCAACAGTGTTTAACAGTGTCTAAATGGACCCCGAGTCCCCGAAAACGCATGGGTCACGGCTGAAGGTCAGCAGAGGTCAGTACTGTTAATATGGGCACTATGCCCGAAAGACCCAAAACTTTGCACAGAGCTGTCCATGAAGTCCTGCGCAATGTTAAAATGGGTCACGCACACCTAAAATTTAATGGGTCAGCGTTAGTGGTCAACGAGAATTACTAGTGTGGTAGGATGGGTGACCTCCAGCGATGACCCTTTCATTTTCGCCACCTTCATTAGGCAATGTTCATGGACAAGCTCTATGGAAAATATTATGTCCATTGTATATGGGATGGATTCCTCCAGTACATGTGCCGATGTCCTACCAAATTAGAATTAAATTAAGTTTTCCGAAGCAGATGTTTTGGGAAAGGTTCCCATACACTAAAAGTAAGTCCATCTAAGAAATTTAAATTTAAAAAAAATCAGATCCAATCCGAAATCCGTCGGATTTTTCGGATTTTGATCTGAGGGATTAAAGTTCCAATCCGCTCCGACGGATTCGGATCGGATCAGATTGACATGTCGATCCGATCCGAAAAATCCCTCGGATTTCGGATCGGATTGCATCGAATCGGATTGCGAACCCTAGCTGAAAGGGAGTATAATCAAGGGTGGAATCTATTGTTATTCGGGGGCTCATTAAGTACCGCGTAGGGCGCCAGTAATGGGGGCCATAGTCGGAGTAATGTTCACTTGAATTGGGGTAATAAAAAAATAATCATTGTTATGAGGTGATGTCCGCACGAGTCATGAAGAGAACATCATTGTGAAGCGCCGACCGTGTAAAAAATAGTAGTTGCGTTGAGTAAGTTCATATTTTATTTGTAAAAGAAAGCAATTCCTTATTTCGATTCAAACTTGAAAAAGTGATTTTGCTCACAGCTGTTTTTTGATGAAACTACTGCGCAAGGGCGAAGATCCAAGTCATTCACCAAGACATGCAGGCAGTCCTCTTAAATCTGTTAAAAAAAGCAAATAAAACTGTTATTTTACCCTTGAACAAAATAATTTCTGGATGCTTACGTCCTGCTGGAAATAATGTGCTCATGATTTTAGGAGAAATTGATACTTCATACATGCTATTCAATTAGTAGATAATATTTTTGTTAGAGGCGGGGTTCATTTACTCCACCTTGTCGGTGGGGCGGGCTCTTGAAGTACCCGTATGGACCCCCCGGTTAACACGTTTGTGCAGCACTTCATGACGTTAGATTAACCTCAAAATTTGGAGGGAGACTATTTTTTACACTTTCAAGTCGAGAAATTTACGAAAATCCATTGTGACCCCCCCCCTTCAAAACCCCGTACCGGGGGTCCGAAACCCCAAAAACCCCACACAATTTAGCATCGCAGGACCATTGATTGACATCACATCACGAGTTTGAGGTTAATCGGACGCTAGCCCTATGTTAGCTCGGGTGACCTTTCATGACCTCTAGCGGTGACCCCTCAAGTCTGACACACTCCAGGTCAATTTAAACATTGGTCAGGAAGTCGAGGCGAAGGTCTCTAACGAGTTTGAAGTTAACCGGACGCTTTCCCTATGTTAGCTCAGGTGACCTTTCATGACCCCTAGCGGTGACCCCACAAATCTGACACACCCCAGGTCCATTTAAACATTGCTCTGGATGTCGAGGCGGAGGTCTCTAACGAGTTTGAAGTTAACCGGACGCTTTCCCTATGTTAGCTCGGGTGACCTTTCATGACCCCCAGCGGTGACCCCTCAAGTCTGACACACTCGACGTCCATTTAAACATTGCTCAGGCGGTCGAGACGAAGGTCTGCAGCTAGTTTGAGCTCGTTTGGACATAGTGCATGTGTTGGAGTACGGGATTTTTTGGGGACTTTTAGCCCCCCGCCGTAGGGGGTGGGTGGGTCGCAACGGGTTGTTATGGAAAACCGTCCTAGAAATAGTCGATGTGGTTCTCCCTGCTAAATTTTAGGTCAATCTGAGGTCATTTATTGTCTCAAAAAATGGGTAGCACATGCGCCCAGAATGAACTTTAAAGGCCCGCCCCACCCAAAGGAGGGGGTATACCCACCCCGCCCCCCACAAAAATCGAATGTACTAATTGGGTACTATAGCATACAAAAGCATAAATTTATTTAAAAATTATGAACTCACTTGCGCCCGCGCGGCGTAAGAATCTAGATGAACTTACTCCAATGCTAAATTGTGAGGAATTTTTTTGTGGTTTTTGGACCCACGGTACGGGGGTCGGTAGGGAGGCGGTCACACAGGATTTTCGTGAACTACGCATTAGGGAATGAAAGTAGAGTCTGCATGCAAATTGGAGTTCAATCTAATCTAGGTGTAACTTTGAGAGCCGGCCCCAGCAACGAGTTTGAGTAAATCCACCCCCAGCCCGCCCCTCACAAATATATTAGCTACTAATGAAGTACTACAAAAAAGTGGGAAATATGCATCAAATAGGGGTTGCCCCCTTAGGGGTTTCAAAGGGGCAAAAGTATTACGGAGGGTGGAGCCTCGAAATGAGATGGCGTCGCGCCTACGTGTTGAACCAAAGGGGAATTTCTTGCGCAGGTCCGAGTGCGCGTTAGGAAATGGGCAATTCCTCGCGCTGGTTCGAAAGATAACTGCGCGTCAATGAAAGGGAAATTTATATTCAAGATTCGAAAGTTATAATTGTCGATATCAGGAAAAGATACTTGTAATATCAATTATGTCTCTGAAGACAATTGTGATCTTTTCATCCATACACCAGAAGAGGATCTGACGAGAAATTTTTACAAAACCAAGGTGTCATAGGTTGCGAGTTGAATAAACAAAACACGACCGTACTATTTTATTAGTCATCGTGTCACGTTACTTAGCCAATTTCAAGCTCGAGTCCACCGGCACGCGAATCACTTTCCATTGTTGTCAATGGACGGACCGTCGATGCGACGCGTAGTTTTCTTTCGAACCTGCGCGAGGAATTTCCCACTTTCTAACGCGCACTCGGACCTGCGCAAAAATTCCCCTTTGGTTCAACGCACAGGCGCGACGCCATCTTATTTCGATGGTCCGCAATCCGTAATACTTTTGCCCCTTCGAAACCCCTAAGGGGGCAACCCCTATTTGATAAAAAAAAAGAATAATTCAACATCAAATTCTAAGACAAATTGGAGAAAGTGGGGTAATTGGGATGGTAGCCTCCCTAGCTAAGTGGTAAGACTACCTGCCCGGCAAGCAGGGGACCCGGGTTCAATTCCCGGTGGAGGCAACAACTTTTTTCAATTATTTCGACCTCGTATTTGGAAGTTTCAAAAAACAACCCCTATTTGATGCCTAGTTCCCACTTTTTACTATAATCTTCGAAAGTATCCTTTCTGTTCAGAGTTCATGAGCACAATTTATCCCCCACGTCGTAAGAATCTCCTTGAACTTGCGCAGTTCAAGGTTCGGATAAGATACTTTTTCATTTCTATCCGATCATATATTTTCGGAACAGATATATTTTATTTTTATCTGAGCTGATGTTTTATGATAAGATAGGATATAGCTTGAATCAGGTATCCGGTCAGATTCGGATTGTGCATTTCATCTGATAAGTTGTCATATCAGATATGCGATTATGCGATCCGAAACTTATGATCATATATCGGATATCTGATCTGTCAATATCAAATCATATCGGATAGTCTATTATCTTATCTGATCCGAGCCTTACTCTCTGGGATTAGTCTAGAAATTGAAAACTAGTTTAAGGTGCATGGTGGTGAACGTTAAAAATTCGATTGGTACTTGTCGTTAAAAAATTAAAACGACGTTTATAAAAATGATAGAAAGTACTACGTCGTTAAGTAATCAGTTAAGGTCATATACAATATGGTCTTAAACAAATGCACAGGTCACCATGTGCGAAACGTTGCCGATCACAACAGGCGTACTGCAAAGACTTATTGTAATATCGTCATAATACTGAATACCTAATTTTTGTTCGATTGATGAGGAAGGCATAGGATGAGCTGGAACAAATGTCTGTAAGTGAGTGAAGGAAATGGTTGTAAGAACAATTCCAGTGAAACAGGAATGACCTATCCTAGTTGATAAAAAATCTATTTATAAACCGTTGTTTATAATAACTTTTTTTTGCTCTTACGTTGACTCATGCACATAAGTAGTCCATTAATTTCGCGTCCTGTTAACCCCTAGGCAAGCACGAATGCTTATAGTCGTCACAAAGGGACGACTATAAGCGTTCGTGCATACAGAAGGGTCTCTAAGTCGCAATGTGAAATTAATACACAAGAATTGATGATTTCCAAAAAGCGAGGTCAAATATCCCATCGTATTTCTCCATTTAGCCTGGAGGAGTTACCCCTAGTAGTGGAGTATAAATTCTAACAAAATGAAGCCATCCTCTACATGAATACACTACGTGACCGGAAAATAGTTTCGGAAATGCAAACTTCCTCGGGTGGGATGGATTATGGTGAAATTTGAAGTTGCATGTGAGTTTTTAATTAGACCTGAGGGAAGAAGTGGGTCATGCTTACATGTGATTGGGTCTGATTAACTCACCTTGTCAAAAGCGAAGCATCGGCAAGTGAATGCCAAAGTTCAGTTTCTTTGGAAGTCAAGCAATTTTCAAGGAGCTCAGTGTCCTCTCAGTACAGTAGTGGTGACACGACGCGGGCGGCTAGTCCAGCTGTATGGGTTTCTCGAGAAGCATCCACAATTAGGGCCAATGGTGTGAGCAGAGAGAAAATGTACCAATTCTGGGGCATTCAGGTCATGAATGTGAGATTAGAGTCGAGCCTGGAAAGTATCATTAGAAAATAAAGCTTCTCTTAATCCCTGCATATAATTTCAGACAATTTTCCGAGGAAAACCCGCTATATGTAGAAATCCCAGACCGAAGATCGGACACTGTACTTATGACACAAATGTGTGAATGTGAACACGCTCGCCAGTACGCTTTCCCGTCTAGCACATATTATTTTTTCGCAAAAAACCTTAGACTGACCGAGTGATAATGCACCACTTCTAATAGGAGACCATATCGTTTGTAAGAGATGCAGAACACCTCAAGGATGTTCGTATAGATAGAAGTGCACTTCCTACTTCTACATGGATAATTACTCCCTAGACATTCATTAAAGTGCAATTATGGTGTCCCATGCTCCCAAGTCGTATTTTTCAAACACACAAAGTGAGAACCACGTAATAATTAATTTTATTGTGACCAACGCTTGAAGGTAATTTTTTTGAAAATTCAAATACGGTCTGTTTGTTTCCAACAGTCGACATTGAAAGTTTTATCAAACGAAGAAAAGTGCTATACTAGTGATTGCTTTACATTCCACACACAATTTTGAATAGACCTGTACTCATCTCAGAATATTTCTAATACCGTTCGTTAAAAAACAAACATGGATCCCGGCCGTGACACATATGAAAAATATCCTTCTCCCTTCCTCTTAACAAAAGAAAACAATTTTATGTAACAAAATTTTCAATTTAAGATGGGGATCTAAGGGAGGTCACCATTAGTAGGGAAAACTGCAATCCATGGTGAAAACCCGTTTCAACCAAACACCATGAATTCTGAGTCAAGGAAATCGATTTTTTTTAAAGCGAATTGATAAGAGGCTGCTGCCAATAACTTCTATATAACGTCGTGGAAGGTACGTACAAGGTAACCCCGCCAGCTGATCATAGAGTTGAGAGTTATAGTGTATACTGCGTGTTAGACTAACTAATAGTGATGAAATGTCATCAATTCCAAGAATCCGATACCCCTTTCACGTTCGTCAAACACAGTAACCCAGCCAGCTGATCTGAGAGTTAAGAGGTCTAGTGTATACTGGGTGTTGGACTAACTAATGGTGATGAAATATAACCACTTACTTTTATGTCAAATTGAAAACGGTGTCCTCCACGTGTCATCGAAGGTTAAATCCAAGAGAAATATACGTGGGTAAATGGGTGGGACTACGTGAGGCCTGGTGAGGCTTTCTACATACAGTGAAACGCATCTTTTGGCCTCACGTAGTCCCACCCATTTACCCACGTGCATTTCCCCGGGATTTGACCTACGATGACCCCTGGAGGACACCGTTTTCAAATTGACAAACAAGTAAGTGATGGCATTTTATCACTATTAGTTAGTCCAGCACCCAGTATACACTAGACCTATTAACTCTCTGATCAGCTGGCGGGGTTACCTTGTTAGACGAACGTGAAAGGGGTATCGGATTTTTGGAATAAAACTTGATAGATCCAATTTGAAAATGACGGGAGTGGCTGACTGATCGTGATTACATTGGATTAGTGTCTCAAATGTGGGGTTTACTTTAAATTTCTATCCTAGAGAAGGAGAGGGATCTGGAAATGCCCATGTCCATGACATTCTGGAGAAGTTTACCTTCTTCCGTCTCGATGGGAATTCACTTAACAAAGTGAAACCGAATTCCAAAAGTGGACTCTGTAACGTAGGGTAGGCTGGGCTAATTATTCCAACGTTTGCGCCTGGGCGATTCACAAGGTCGTTATCGTGTATTATATAAAAATATCGATTCGAACTCATCAAGTATGCGATCTTCTGCAATAATTAATTTTTGTCGAAATTTTTAGCCTCCTCTAACCTCTATAAAACAATAATTTTATGTAACCATGCGAACGAGGTCCAAAAAACAATATTAGGGCTAATTATTCCACCCCCTGGGCTAATTATTCAATACCCTGTGTCAGCGGGCTGATTATTCCAACCCGCTTCTTTCAATGATAATCGGGGTAACTGAAATACACAATTGGAATAATTAGCCCGGTTCTTCATAATTTATTTGAATTTCCTGGTCAAATTTATACTAATATTCGGCTTTAACACGTGACAGATATGGAATGATTAGCCCAAATCTCATTGGAAAAATTAGCCCCTTCTTTCTTTTTATCTAAATTTGGAAGATTTTATCAAAATTTTGAAAATAGTTAAAATCTGATGTCAAATAGTAAGTTGGTTCAAGATTTACAATTTATAGTAGAAATCAGGAAAAATATGGATGTGACATTACCAGGTACATAATTTTCAGAATTTCTTAGCTCCGGAAGTGACGAAATCGTTGACCGGGAGTCCGCGGTCATCCTAAATTTTAGGAAATTCTGTTTTGATTTTGTGTAATTTTGATGAGTTGAAAAACTAGCAGGAGAGTATTTGCCAGCGATACACGTGAGTTTTCCCGGTGCGTTCCAGTTTTTTAGGGTTTTGTAACTTTTGTGTAGCGCGCGCAATAGATTTTACAAAAAGTTGGAATAATTAGCCCAGGTGGAATAATTAGCCCTGCCTACCCTACTACCACTACCAATACCATTCTACCATTTTTCTTTCATATTTCTTTACCTCGAATACTTCCTGTCCTAACAAATCCTTGTCCTCTATATCGAGACCTGTCATTTTCGGACTTGCAGAATTTATGAATTCTCACTCTACTACCAAATTTTCAATTCGATTTAAAAGCCTGAAATTTTTTTCAGTTGATTTCAATAGTTAGAAACTACAAACCAAAAAATCTGCCCTGCAGTCAAAATTTAGGACAAGTACTGATAAATCATTGTGACGCCTAAGAAATATGCACTGTGAACTATGGATCTGCCGAATTAAATAAATACCCAAATATTCTCAAAATTTCAAACAAATCGGGAGTAACAAGAGGTCCCCAAAAATCTCCCATTGTAAAATTTAATTTCTGAAATAAGACTATATAATTATTGGAAAGCAAACACAAAGTCGGGTCAACTCACTATCACGGATAGAACAAAAGCTTTCAAACAAAATTATTTTTGGTCTTACTTAATTAAAAATAAGAGTCATCATGTGCGAAACGCCAAAGAAACGATCACAACAGACGACAATTTTACATTATATATATAAGTTATTATTTATATTATATTAGGAAGTCTAGTTACCAAATTTTAGTGAACTGTTAGATGTGCAGGATGAATGACGAGCTGGAACAGAGTTTTTCAAATGAGTGAAGAAAAGGTTTGTGAGAACAATGAGTTAGGACAGGAATGGACCAGTCTTGACTGATAAGAAATCTATTTTAATCCATTGTTTATTACAACTTGTTTTTCACTTACTCATAAACTTATAAACAAAACTGTAATATACAGGGTGGATCATTATCGATTCACCGTTTTTGGTTACATGTTTTATGCACTACTCCGAATAAGGCGGCATCAAGTAGAATAAGCAAACGAATTATGGCTCGCCGTGTATGTTTATATATATCTATAGACAGTGACCAGTGAAACGCTCAAAACCAAGAACTTAATTGCATGTTTTATTTGCGTAAGTACTCTTGTCACGCCAAACTGCAGCAACTTACAATTAATTTTTCAAATATTTTGTGACACCGTTTAATGAACTTGACCTGGGCCTATGACGTTTCTTACTTTTCTCCGAAACTAGCCTCAAGACAAGCTGAGTAATTGAATAATGATATATGATAATAATAAGGTATGATAATCTAACTGTGTAGCCGTGCAGGCGCAAAATCATCGCTCTATGTTCTAATGAATTAGGACATTATTATGTGTTGCGTAAGCTAGACATTATGTGAATGTGTCGTCTGTCTGTCTGTCCGTCTGTCTGTCTGTCCGTCTCTCTGTCCACACTTTTCATATGGTAAACGTTGACGGAATTCAACGAAAATTTCAGGGCAGGTACACAAGGTCACAAGACACAGCAAGTATTAATATGACCCCGCCAGGTGACCTCAGACTCAGGTCACCAGAGGTCACGTGCAGTAAATGTCGACGGATTTCAACGAAATTCACAGGGTAGGTATACAAGGTCACAAGAAGCATCGACAGATAATCTGACCTCGCCGGGTAACCTCTGAGGTCACCAGAGGTGTCATGCAGTAAAT
>JAQFYE010001963.1:0-20054 GCA_034694305.1 Protaphorura glebata | reverse complement strand
TGAAAATTTTTAAATCTAAAGCGCGGGAACTAGAGCAGGAAATAGACTGTCCGGAATAAGTGCGGCCACCCTCTGTACATGTTAATAAACAAATCTGAATCTGAATCTGAATCTGAATATTAGCAAAGTACACAACTTATAGTCCTGTTAGCAATTAATTTGCTAGTTTAGCGAATCCTAACATTAGAACGCACAGTATGGACGAAATGAGTTTTGCCGAATTGGATTCTTTTTGAGAATCCATGGGACAAGTCCAGTCCATGTCAGATCAGGTGTCTAGTAATGTAACGACTATTGCAACATTTTAGCGTGATTGAAACCTAATATGTGTCACAATGAATGTTCATTAATATAAATTGATTCTGATATTTCCAAGTCCGTCCAGGTATCTTAGAGATTAGATGGTGTAGGTGTAGTGCGGGGACCCGCTGGAGAGGTTAGATTTAGAGTAATTGACAGGGTGCAAATCTCCGTCTAGAAGGATCATGATTGATGAAGGTCGATATAGAGTGTGGTGGGGTGGGGGCCGGACGAATGAAGTGATTCGGATTGGAATGAGAGTATTGTTGCGTAGGAAGGAATACAGTAGCGGTTCTAGGAATGACAAACAGTGGCTAAAATTCAAATAACTCAGTTGAAACATAAGACAAAAAATGTTTCAATAATTTTTAAATTCGAGTACAATGGGTTCCGAAACGGGAAAAATATACATAACGCAACGTCACTCCGTTGTAGCATAGTGGTACGCATAGACATTGCTACTTCGCCATAATGAGATGGTTCGATTTCTTGTTCCGACAATGAAAAATTGTTTTCTATACTGAAGTCTTTCTTTATTACCAGACATCTTCCCTATGCCAGAAAGCAGCACAATCTTCTGCAAACGCGAGGGATAATGTTTGACATTACCTCTACGGCGAATGTCAATTAATAGAAGTATTTTATAATGCAGAAGAAACCATTAGTATTCCAGACCCATTAATTCCAAGGATATTTGGCCCATACGGCAAAAAGTCCTAGGACCGTTACTGATTAAGGAGTAGACGTCCGGTTTTACCACTGGTAGGGGTTTTTAGAGAATGTGTGGCTGTGGTGGGTTGTTATGCATGTAAGTCACGGAATTGAAGAGATGTCCCTAGAGACCCTTTGTCTCTTGGCATCCATGTACAAGAGACAAGGGAAATGTGACCTCATCTGGTCTTTCCCCCCTTCCTTCTTCCCCCATTCCTTGTCCAATCAATAAGTCTACGACTCTTTCCACACCTGAGACTGAGTTTCTTTGAAAGAAAAGAGAAAGCGGAGAAAGTAATGTGTGTTGTGTGTATGGACGATGGCACAGATTTACCGGACGACGGTCCACATATAGAGGGTGGGAAACCTCGCTATTCAATCGGAGACGATGTTCAAGTCAATTGCACTTCTTCTAGGGCAAGACCGGCTGCAAAACTATCTTGGCAAATCAACGGAGAAATGGTAACAATCCAACATACCATTTTCAACTCTTGACTCTCATTACACTCCCACTCTCACTCTCACTCTCTTCATAATATTTCACTTGAATTTTCACGAGTGAGTGGACGACAGAGTGAAGGGAATGACTTGTTACATTTACACTCTACGTATAAACCTATGTTTTTCAGGCTGAAGAGGCCCTTCTCAGAAGATATCCCATCTTGAGAGACGAAAACGAACTGGAAACTTCCATATTAGGATTAGAGTTTAAGGTAAAAGACAAACAGAGACGTTTGTGGTTCTCCGGATGTCACTTTTCCTGGAGATTTACACCCCCGCTCTTCTCCTCTCACAAGAGAGATCCTCACAAAAGCATTCTTCTTTTATAACAAGACTTTAGTTATATAGTCCAGGACTCCCTCAGGAATTTGTCTACTACTATAACATGTCCTGAATCTTTTCCAACACCTCATTCCCCCATTTTAAAATATATATCTTTGGTCATACGTTAACAGGTTTGACCAAGGATATTTATTTCGAGATGAGGCATTTAGGTATTCCGGAAGATTTAGAACATAGTGTATTTGTCCTCTGTTGTATTGTAGGTGAGGAAGAAGCATTTCAAGAAAAGGGACTTGAAAATAAAGTGTGTCGCGACGATTGAGGACTTTTACTGGAGAACTAATGAGGAGAGTGTTTTAGAAGAACATCCTGAGAAGTCACCAGCCCTTGAGAGCAAAGGGACGTTCGGTCCAGGGAAGAGAGGTCAGTCCAACAAGGGAACTGCTTTTCATGTGGAACTCATACAGTCAAAATTATTTTGTCATTTTAAATATCCTATTAAGGTGACATCGCCAGATAAAATTCTCAAAATTATGCATTTGACACTTTTGTGTAAGTGTTTGCGACTTTTAGCATTAGCTGATTTCTTTTATTGTCAAGAATTTCAGTTTATACTGTTGTCAATGTTCGGACCGTGTTCTCAAACAAAGAGTTAAGAGAGAAATGGTATAACACTACAGGCAATTATATTCAATGTGTGTAATAGGGAATCAATATAAAACCAGTGAATTGACACACAACTCGCTTAAGTGATTAATTTAATACGCCATGACGCCTTGAGCGGAATTAATTAATTAAAAATGTGTTGACCCCAGAAGCTGATGAGTTGATCAAAATGAACTGATTGTTTTTGAGTTTTCACAGGGAAAAAGGTTTCCTTGTAAAATAGAAACACTAAATACATTGCCTTGTCTTGTTGACTTAAAATTTCTTAAAGTTTTGTTTGAACTGCCTCGTCTAGGATGTGATTATGAATTTATGGTTGGACGGGAGTGAGTGGGATGACTGTTGCTGTGTTACTGTTACTGTATGAAATATTCAGGGTGGTGCAAATTGAAAGTTTGTAGAAATGGAGAAAGCAGTGGCAGTGGAGTTGGGCATGGTTCAAAGAGAAAGTCAGAGAGCGTGCGGAATTAGACACATTTGCCTAATTGCTGGGCTAATAACTACCTTTTGTCTCCACGACCCGGACCCCTTGCTTTTACTCATTCCTCTCATGCACACTGGATTGGATTGGTCGGACGGACATGACAAACTCCCTTAGCAAGATGCATTACAAAATTCCGTTCTCAAGATTCATATCCTTTACTTTTCAAATGAAAATCACACGCAATCCACAACCCAAGTCCACAGTCCCTACAATAGCGTTTTCTCCATTTTCTCCTTTCCAGTTCCGTTATTTTTATAACATAATGTGTACGTGGCGAGTAATTAGTGTAATTGTTTTTATTCCTTTGGATTTTCTAGAGGCAAGTAATTCATCGGACGGAGGGAATTCAATGTGTTTTCAGCTCACAAGTTTACTCCTTCCCTTTCTCATGGGAATTCTTTTACGAGATCGAGTCTTCATGAGAGACGGACTTGGAGGAATGGGACTGGGACTACGGTGAAAAGGAATTCTCTAACAAAAACTAAAACTCCTCCATGTTTTTTGTCCTCTAACGAGTCTAATCTTAAGACAAAGTCATTCGTGCTGCTGCTGCTCCCAATTTTTATTAACGTTTTGTTACCATGTCCACTCAAGTGACTACTCGGACAAGACTCACCCAAGGAATGCAACGGGATGACCACTAACTTCAATTTCTTCTCTTATTTTGTTCCAAGACGGCAATTACAATTTCATCACATTATTCTTTCTTCAGACGTCGACTGGAGCATTTAATTCCGTCATACAGGGTGTTCAAGAAAACACAAGTAGTTAGCTTGGAAAATCCATGTTTATAAACTCATATTTTGAATTTTGCAAGTTAGCGCGTTGCAGTAATTTTGAACACCCTGTATAACACCGAAATTGATTTCTTTTTATTCTTAATATTATTATTATGTGCTTGGAAATAAATATACCAAAGCATCATGACCAACTGTAGAATTCAGATGTGTGGATCTACAAGTTAGCAAGTCAGTTACACCTAACTTGTCTATTGTGATTTTATTAATGTTATACAAAAATGTCATTGTTATACGTCAAAACTGTCAACTACCGTTTTATTGTCTTTACGCACGCGCACGTTCCTTCACTTTAATTTGGTTAAGTTTGCGAAATGCTACAAATATCGACCCGAAGTGCACGCATGGATGCAACCTTAACAACACAACCGAACTGGTCAAAATGTCTCAACGTACATAAATTGCGCTATTGTAATATATAGACATAAATATGCGTAATTCAAGAGTTTTTTTTATCTTAAGTATCTTGTTTCTTGGTTTTATACGACTAAGGTGTAACCTTCAGAATGTCATTATATCCATAAACAAACAGTCATTTCCAGTCTAAGTGGAATATTATGTTAATTGGAATAAATTGGAAATTTTGGACTGACCGAATTCATGTTACTATTATATTATTTGACAATTTTGCTACTACGCTACCCTCAGCAAATATTTAGCCAGTTTGCTGGGATATACCAATAAAAATCTACCGGATCGTATGTGTAGGGATTCGCGAACCTTGAAGATGAGTAGGCGTTAGAGTTTGTAAATACAATTATTGCGATCTGTAATGTATGGACTGGACCAAAATAACGCGCAGTCATTTCTCACGTTCGATGCAAAGTTGTTTATACGATTGTCGAAGTAAAGAAATAAAAATTGTCGATCTCACTTCTGCATGGAGAAAAGACTATAGTTTTAAATTATTTGTGTTACAGGGAGAAAGAAACAATACTCTGAAAATAGATTCGATGCACTCACTGATGATTCAATATAGACATCTTGATAGTGCAGTTGTTATTGTTTATCTTTCAGTTTTAGAGTCTTCCTAGCGCATTCCTCACAAAAGTCATCACATTGATATCTTATAGGCAAAAGGAGTAGTGTCAGCAATAGTAAAAATGAATCTAATCCAGTTTTAATCCAAAAAAAATTATTAACCAATAAAATTAAGCCAACGAACATTAAAAGAAAACGCCAAAAAATTAAAAAAACAAAACCAAGTAAGAGTAAATACCTCATTGATACCCAATTCGATATCTAGTCTTCGCACTGTACCTTCCAATTATTTCAGCATCCATATATAAAACATGCAGCAAACCTTAACCTGAATTCGAATTCCAACCACCCATTTTTCAAGTCAAAGGTTCAAAACACTGACAGTGACCATGAACCCACACATAATAAGATGACAATTGGGTTGTGACATATCATATATCAAATTGGAGCACTTCAACTCCACACGAAAAAAATAATTTATTTGTGATTTTTAAGAATGTTCTGTTTTTTTTTGAATTATTGAAATGTTCAATATGTCTTAGCCGGAAGAGGAAGTACCGGCGATGGCCAAATATATGTATATTCGAACCTGAACTGGGTGTGATTTTAGGTAAGTACTTCGAAATAGACAAGAGGTAATTTTTATGGAAGTCGGCATAGGGTATAATTCCTAAAAAGTCTATGGATCCGTTGGACATTTCCACATTTCTGGACTTGATCTTTACGTATACCCTCCGGATATTGATATCAGCAAGGAACGTCATCTTGATAATATGGTCGGTCACATAAAGCAATTTATGCCAGTATCTGGTGATCCGAAGCATGAGCTTCATGTCAATAGGTTTCATTTTGTCAGTCAAATTTTTATACAATTTTATCGAATTCCACCATTTTGCTATAAGCAGTATCAGGGAATCTGCTAACTATTAATTGTACCAGCCATCCAATTTGATCCAATAGACATATTATGCGTTCATCGTATGAATTCCTACCCATGCATGTGAACCCATAACGCCATTCAAAGCAGAGATTCTCCAGACCCAAAGAAATATAAAAAATAGAACTCCGTCCGCGCCTCAGTCTTCTTTTCGATTCTTAATTTTGTTTAATTTAATGATTTACGTGATTAAAATATGAAATGACGTTTCTGGTAACATATAAGTGAACAGTGCATGTTTATATTTCATTTATATTTTTATGAATAATATTCAAGAATAACACAGTAGGATAGGGTCAACCGGACAGGATAATATAAGATTTAACATGAATTAAATGGATCGATTTGATCAAAGAATGAAGAAATACTCTTACCATCCATTTCTCAAATGTTCGTTACAAGTTAATTCGTGAGATTTTGTCCTGTGCTCGTTTCCCTTAAATACATGTCCTGCTTTAATTTCTCTTGAGTTAACAGTAGTTAACACCCGATACGCTTTCGGCTCGGTCAAAGTCAATAGTCCAGTGGTCCAGTCTATCCTTTATATAGCGATCCACTTGTTAACACCGGTTTAAAAGCTATGATGTACATATATAAATTCTTAAGGTTTATCTAAAGTTACGGCGCTATGATTCTTATTCTTCAAAGTGTGCAAGTTTATTTCGCCGACCTCGTATTAAAATCATCGAGCTTCCCATATGGTACGCGTTACGTGCGATGCATCATCATCATTTTCAAGTTTCTCTCGTCTCAAGTTCTGATACCTAAAGAAACGTAATGTCCTCATAAATGTGAATAAAAACCTCGGACCTGCACTGCACTGGATGTGTGGTTAATTTAACGAGTTTTTCTTCTCCACTGGTTATTCCCTACTACTCGGGGTACATTCCCTAGACCAAATGGAAGGCAACCCAACTACTACGAAAAATATCCTGCGATATTTGATCACGCATTGCGGTGATTGTCATTTAATAATAGATGTTAATGAATGCTTTAAATATATCCTTCAAAAATCGACTTGGTAATCCATAACGAAGATTCCGTTGTATTGTATCGTGAGACAGAATGTGTCGAAAAGACTCATCATAGGCAAAACTAAACAAACATATATCGTGGATACCCTAACCAAGATTAGAAATACAAATTGATTTATCAGAAGGTGTCACTGGTTCCGACTTCCTAACTATACTGATCTTAAGCTTGTGACACTGTACATTCAAAAATCATAAAGCTATGACTGTTCAAAAAATAACCAGCTCGCATTAGAATTAAGGAAGAAGAATTGATTGATTGATTGATTGATTGATTGATACGTGTTTATTTAAGTCATCAACTCCATAGCTCACACAATATAATCGTAAAATACGTCACCTTGAATCATCAGTGAGTGTCGTTAATTCCGACTTTAACTAGACTTAAAATTTAGATCTACTTTAAGATATTTTGGGGTCACTATTTAAAGTTATGCGCAGAAAGTGGTATAACTCACATAAGCAGGGTCATTAGGCCCTGCTTATGTGAGTTATACGTATACTACTATACCACTATACTACTGTGAGTTTGAGTTATACTAGGTATTTCGGCGACCATGGAATCTTTATCGACTTTTCCCCATTTAAACATTGTTCAGGAAGTCAACGAATAGCGCCGTTTAAAACTTGGAGTCAATCGCTCTACCTTCTAACGTTGCCGCCATGTTTTTCTTTCTTTATTGAAAGCGCATTCTGGCACTTGGCTTTGAAAAACCTTGCACGTTGGAATTGGAACACATGGCAAGAATGAAAAGAAACTAATTGCGGAGTCCTCTGAAGAATAAATAATTTAGTGGCCATTTTGGAAATAGTTGTTTCTTCTTGTCATGTGCTCCAATAAATGTAAAATTTGGGCTGAAGAGGTTAAATTTTGGAATTTATCAGACTTTTCTGTCATAATCCAGGATCTCAGGCCAGCTACCTCGAAACTAAGAGGGCAGTTTTCCAGGTCTTGTGGTAGTATAACTTCCCATATCCCAAGAATATTAAGAAAATTGCATGATTTACTCAACCATATTTAAGAGCGGACAAAGTCTCTTCCGTGGGTAAATATTTCAAATTGTGATGTCAAAACGAGATTTCACTGCCAGTTTGTCAGAGTCTTCGTTAATTCACACATTTAGCTCAAGCGACACTGATAACTATAAACCTGGAATTCATTGCAGGATATCGAGTGTAAAACTTAGTGGTACCTGCGCATTCCTCGAATCCCGCATTCAAATATGACGGCGTCTCAAAATGGAATAACCATTTTTGTTTTACTGGCAATAACTTTCAGGGATAGCGAAATATTACGGGCATATTTTTCCTTACGTCAAACTCGAGTCCAACCTCCTCAACCATTACTTCTTCAATAGAGTATACGATTGGCTAAATTTTGAGCCTGAACTTGTATGTCAGTAATCAGAATTTTCTTGTTTTCAGAACATTTCTTTCGTTCATGTCTTATCAAAGAGGAACTCAGCATTGTAATTTCGAAGTGACGTTCTTACCGTTTTACAAGGTGCCGCCAGCTGATAAGAGAGTTCAATAACCAGACCAACTTGTTGGGTAATTTTGGTCATCCAAATGATGAATCCGGAATTTTTCTTTTGTCAAAATGAAATTCTACCCGCAAGAGGTCATCAAAGGTCAAATACGGAGAAAATACACGTGGGTTAATGGGTGGGATTTGAGGAGGCTTTCTACATGAAAGTGAAAAAACAGCCTCTGGCCTCACCAAGTCCCACCCGTTAACCGATGTGTTTTTCCTCCGGATTTGACCATGACCTCTTGCGGGTTAGAATTTCATTTTGACAAAAGAAATATTCCGGATTCATCATTTGGATGACCAAAATTACCCAACAAGTTGGTCTGGTTATTGAACTCCCTGATCAGCTGGCGGGGTTACCTTGTTAATCCAAAGTTTCCTGTCCCAAAATTTTCCCAGCACATGCGCAGATGTCTGTCTACGTTTAGCAAAATTTTCATAAATTTCATAAACGCAGTTGTTTTCTGACGTCGAAAATACAAAACTCATTTTTGATTTATGGGGAGTAGCTTAAAATGTATCAGACGCGTTGCGCGTTCTTTTTGCCTAGCGTCAAACTAAAACGCCGAACTTAGGAACCCTTTCAGTAGACCATACGTTTGCCTAAATGTTGAGCTTAAAGTTTTCCCACAGTGATAATAATTTCTTCAATCTTCATAACGTTTCGTCTGTCAATGTCTGGTAAAAGAGATGCTCTCTCTTGTTATTTTGAAGTGACGTTCTCCGCTTTATACCCAAGTAACTTGTCCCAAAACATTCCCACTGCACAAACATATAAGCATAAGTATGACAACCCTTGACCAATCTTTCATACATTTCGTTGTCGTCATTATTTTCTGAGGTCAAGTAACATTGAGAAGTTGTTCAAAGAGTGCATGGCTGATGGATGGAAAACATGGATTTTTGGTGCCGCATGTGACTCGCTTATATCTGATGAAATACTGAAATATGATACTTTTTCCATATATTGTGTGAATATATGAATGTAAATGTGAATTCACAATGGTGGACTGCGAAACTTGGATAAAAATTATTTCTGTCTGACGAATACAAATCTAAATCTAAGCGTCTAACTTTTTCCCAGGTCATTGGTGTCATGAGTGTTTTTTTCATTGGGATATCCATTTTATCATTCTGTCTGAAGACACATCCTGACATGCGAGTACCTTCTATTAGAAATATCACAGTAAATACATCTAAGAATACGACGACCTGGACCCTCGATAAGGCCGGGACAAATGCACACGATGCCTTTTTCTATATTGAGTGTGTTTGCAATGCGTGGTTTACATTCGAGATCCTAGTTCGTTTCGTATCATCACCAAATAAATGTGCATTCATTCGGGCCTCTGTCAACATAATCGATTATGTTGCAACATTGTCTTTTTACGTCGATCTTATTCTTCAAAAGTATGCATCCCATGTGGAGAACGCGGATATACTCGAGTTCTTTTCAATCATTCGGATCATGCGATTATTCAAACTCACTCGGCACTCTTCCGGTCTAAAGATACTCATGCAGGTACGCAAAGTCCAATGTGTAGTAAGGCCATTTCCGTGTCTGTTGAATTCGTCATCAATTCACATTTTCTATGTTTTACGTTTCAGACGTTCCGAGCATCCGCCAAGGAATTAACACTTCTGGTGTTCTTCCTGGTTTTGGGAATTGTTATTTTCGCGAGTCTAGTCTACTATGCTGAACGAATACAAGCAAATCCGGAGAACGACTTCAACAGCATTCCGCTTGGACTTTGGTGGGCCCTAGTTACGATGACTACAGTTGGTTACGGGGACATGACACCTAAGACATACATCGGGATGTTTGTTGGTGCTCTTTGCGCCCTTGCTGGTGTACTAACTATAGCACTGCCTGTACCTGTTATAGTTTCAAACTTCGCGATGTACTATTCACACACACAGGTAGTTCATGGCGTATTACATCTTGAATTAAGTTTAAATTTCTTAGCTACGTTCCTATCTTTCGTAAAAAGACTGAAAGTAAGTTTTCGTAGTAAGCGCAAAAGTCCGTAAAAGAAATTGTGTTTCTATTAGTTTCGGAATAGTACAAACTGCACTTAGTGAGCCTGGATCTGGAGAAAGTTTGGAAAAACCATTATGTAGAAGATTCATTTTCTCCATATTGGTGAAACATAGCGCTGTAATCTTTTCTGCTCTAACAAAAATGTTCACAAGATTTGAATGAATTCAGGACAGATTAGGATTAAGCAATGCTACTCAACTGAATTTTGTTTAGAGCGAAGGGCAGCCATAGCCATTCCATAGCATAGTAGTGGAAGCGTTCCAGAATTCCGTATTTCGAAGCAATGTAAGTGCAAGGTCAACAAATACCACCCCATTAGAATTTAGTTCCTCGAGTTGATGCTCAGATTACCGTTCGCGCAACCTTTTTCACTATCAGTAGTCACTGACTCAGACTCAAACATTCGCATTTTCCCTTTCGGATCTCATCAATCCGCATAGACTAGGTAAATGCTGCGCCTAGTGTAGACATTTAATCTAGCTAGGGAGACCCGTGGATGTGAAATCTGGGTGGAGGTCAACCATTAGTAGAGAGAATCTGAGGCTCCGAGTCTCATCGGATTAAGCGTAGGGATACCGGTCCATGTAAATTCTGAGTGGAGGTCTACGATTGGTAGTTTAAATTTAAGGCTCCGATTCTCATTGAAGTGAAGGGGAGCACCTTTACTCTCACCTCCAATCTCCTATTCGCAAGGCGGAGGGGTGCAACGTCAAACTGAGTCTCTCCAAAGGGAGATGAATATCCATCGATTTTTTGCTCTCTATGATCCACCCGATGTATCAATCACAAAATTCGTCCATACATATACGAGGGAGGATTCATAAAGAATGAGACTTTATGCTACGCAGTGGCAGTATTCCTTAAATTCCAAGAAAATTCCAAAACGTGACTTAAACGATTGTAACTTGTAAGGTTCCACAGAAATTTTTGTTTCTTCCGGCCTTCAGGTTCTCACACAAATAAGTTTTCCAGTTGAGATTTGGACTTTGTCATTGAAAAGCCAAATTTTTGTAAATATCTGCCATCAAATTTTTAATTTTAAACAAAGAATTGCTAACGGAAATTCACAAAAATTTCGTCACAACTTACAAAAGTAATTGCTCTTTCGAATTCCCAAGTCAACCGGTCTGCATCTCTTCTTAAATGCGGTCAAAATAATTTGAAAGACTAGAATTGGACATGTAGCCCAAAAAGTCCGATTACCAACAAATTTTGCTTGTGTGAAAAACTAGTTGACACCAACGAAAGGTTTAGGGTTCAAAATTTAACCACTCGGTTGGGTTTATCGAAAAATGGGGTTCAAAAAACTTTACCATCGGAAGACCTTGGACTGAGGAATGGCGCAACACTGCACTGCTCCGGGTGTACAAAAGACGAATACAGTTGCAAGTTGTCGAGCACTGATAAACTTATACAACCGAAAAAGAAATTGATTCCAGAATATGAATGCGAATGCGAAATGGGTTCACCACTATGATCCTGACTCGAAACGTGAGTCTAATTTGGAATCTGCTGTCGTTTTCCTCCACACAGAAAGAAAATCTTTCCACACCCATCGCGCATGTTGTGGGCGGGTTGTATTTTTAACGGACTTTGCAGGTGTTCCCCTAATCGAATTTTTTTCCCATAAAAATACAATGCATGGTCCACACTGTCGTAAATTTCTGTCCAATTTCATCCACGCATTCCGGGATGAATAAATGTGGAAGTTGATTTTCGGAGTTCCTCCTCAAAATTCTACCGATCCGACAGTACCCCCATTTAGGTCACAGAAGTCTATGGCCTAAATATAAATATATATATTGTACTGTTTATAGTAGGGAAAACCGCTATGCGTAAAAACCTTACTATACTACTGAGGTGACCCGGGCAGAATAAAACCGGAATATCTAAATCCCTGACTAATGTGGTACGGCCGGAGTCCCATACCGCTATACTATGATGGCTTGTGTAAATGACCGATTATAAATCTGGGGCCTAATAGTGACCCGGGCTCGATTACAAACTGGGATTCGAGACTATTTGAAGAAATAGAAGCCGGTTTTGAATACAAACCCGGTTTTGAATACAAACCCGGTTTTGAATACAAACCCGGTTTCGAATACAAACCGGGTTCTCTATGGCTCGCGAGGCTCAACCAGGTTCTCCAAGGCTCAGCAACCATTGGAACAGCACGGTTTTTTCAGTTTCGATGATTCGATAATTTAATTATTAGAAACCGGTCTCTAATACGAACCTGATCCTTAATACTAACCGGGTCCGAAGGAGGCAAGTTTAACCCAGGTTTGTGATCGGTCATTCACGGTACTCATGACAGGAAAGTCATGATGATAAGTAACAAAAAATTAACACGAAATCTATGTATCTAATCTATGCGATCTATAAAATTCGGTGTATGTCACACAGCCGATGGTATTAATTTGTAGAGCCTAGAACAGCACGAACATACTGCGCGACAAACCAAATGCAATTCACCTGACTCTGAGATTAAGTGTTGATGACATATTCAGTAGTAGTAATATCTTTAATCAGATCACTGCCTTTACAACAAAGGTTGCCTCACAGCACAGTATACAGCCAATATAATGATTTAAAAAAAGGCACCTCAATTTCAAATAATAGTAATGGGTTATAAACATAAATGTAACGTATAGTTGGTTATGGTAAAGCAGTTGTTGTGGGGGAGTAAAGATGATGTTGTAATATTTGTGACGATCCTTTAAGGGCAGTCAGTACAACTTCTTCTCTAGTGATGTTGGCAGCTTGAATCTTTTTCGAAACAAAGGTCGGTGAGACAACAATTGTAGAAGCGACATACACATACATACAGACAGTGCGACAAACGAAATCCAACTCCCTAGAATCTGGGATTACTTGTTGATGAATAGTCCAAACGTAGGCGGCGAAACAAGAATTCGACTTCGCTCGCCCAATAACGCGAATTGTGCTTTGAATGTGAGCATTGCTTATATCAAGATATTTTATTACCGCACAGTTCTTTGTAATCTATTTCAGATTTGATTAGTAAAGTAAAAATTATTTTGTGTTTTCATAATAAGACAGAAGACAGTAATGGAGCAGCAACCTGTATGTGTTGCGGCGTTGGAATATGACAATATGAGAGTATGATGTTAATAAAGAAAGGAAAATACAATAAACTATATAACAACAATTCTTTGGGAACTTTGCAAGGACATCCGCATATTTGTAACAACGTCCTAATCCGGTATTCTGGTTTCATTATCATTACAGGCGCGCGCGAAGCTTCCAAAGAAACGACGGCGAGTGATTCCTGTCGAAACATTAAGGCCACCACCAGGACCACGCTCAGGTGCAGGAGGCCAGTCTGGGGGCCCACCTAGCGGAGGCCCCGCGGGTGGACAAACACAGCCACGAAGGGCGAATGCATTAAAACAAAATAATCCAGCGAAGGACATATTGTCGACTCCTAAAATGGGTAACTTTTTTAAATGATGCCTATCCATCGAATTTTCCAAAATAGTAGTGACAATTGCATTGCCATTGGGGCACGGGTGGAGAAATTGTTACGTCGTCTGAGTCTCTGAGTTAACAGGCAAAGCATAGCAGTTTGCTTTAATTCGCAAATTCGGAAGTATCAATTAGAGATGTACCGACTACTATTCGGCCAGTGACCGAATACCGAATATTCGGCCCATTTTGCATGTGGGGTGTCTAAGTAAGCTGGCACACTGAGAATTGCATCGGTCGTATGCAAAACGGCTTACCGACAACTGTAAAAAATTCAAAGAAATGCAACGGAAAGATGAAGTAAATTCTAGTTAAGTCGGAATGGCCAACACTCAGTGATGAACCGAACACGTTTTTGACGCTTTTATATATTACGTTACGTCATTTATGTAGATAATGACTAAAATAAAAACGTATCCAATCCAACAGGTAAGAAATTCGACATCGTACTATTAAGGTAAAATAGGCTAATACGCCACACCTTCGAGCGAGCAAGCTAATTAGCTCTAGCCATTAACTACATGAACATGTGGCTCCCAAAGCACTCAGAACCCAAAATAGTGTAATACACAAAACAGTGTATTACTTAGCCCCGATGTTGGGATATATATTATTCTCCCTGGGGCCGGCTGTCGGTGAGGAGGTGTGCTAATACGAACCACCCCGTTAACTACACGAACATGGGGACCTTATAGCACAAATTGCGGGCGGAGCTAATTAGCACTTTTCCAGAGTGGAGGGTATTAACCCACCTTAATGTGCTTTCCTTCGACGAATACAAAACGCGTAGAATTCGATTACTAACTCTTAATGCAAATAGAAAATATGTGTATGTATTCATTTTCACTTTCTAAATTTTAAGAATTGACACCTAATTAAATATTTAACCACCTGGCTAACAACAAGTAAACAATTTGTTAATAAATTGACGTGTTTTGAGCTCCCCGGCTCATGCCGTCTCCATAGACACCTCACTCGACACAGTTTTTAGTATTCGACCGAATATTCTGCGACGAAACCGAATACCGAATATTCGGCAGAACTATTTGGCCGGCCGAATGTTCAGTACATCTCTATATCACATAATTGTTCAATCTGTGACATACCTTTCACAATGCTCCAGCAGAAGATACATTATATATTGGCTGGGATGAATTGAAATAATCCGAAATTAAATCTTTAATTTACAGCTATGAAAAAGGCATGGAATCGAGCTCAAGACAGACAAACTGGCCAGAACAACGCATAATTACTACATCAATTTAAACAGTAAATTATGTTTAATTCAGCTATCGTTTCCACTTCCAGCATAATGTGGCATGTGCACTAGGTACTTGAAGGGAATGAATGTTCCGGTAACGCAACGCCAGGACGGGACAATGGCGCGCGGTTCAATATTTTGGTTTTTGCAAGATCGTGTGAAGTAAAACCTTTGTTACAGCTCCGGAACTATAATTTTAAAAACGTGAAATTGGACCTGGTTGTATCAAAAATTAAGCTTGCTTCCTAAATATTCTCTTCGGTCGCTCTGAAGTGTTCTGTTTACCAACGAAAACGGGAATTTAGCCAATTCGTTTGTTTGTTTGTATGGAATGATTTTATTGATTTCTTTAACTGTCAGACCGATTTACATATTGTCCCGTACATTCTAACTGACTGACTCATCATGGCGACCATGACTTGGAAGTTGGCCGTACCATCTTTACGTCATGCCAACTTCGTCACACCGCAAACCCTGTACTTGTAGTTCAGAACCCTCCGCCATTCTACAAGTCTCTCCATGTGCGTCTGGGTTGGAGCAGATTGGATGACGTAAAGATGGTACGGCCAACTCCCAAGTCCTGGTTGCTATGATGAGTCAGTTAGAATGTACGGGACAATACGTGTTCACAATGCTGGATGTTGGGCCCGAAAATGAATCGGTTTAATAGGTAAATAAGGTTGCTAAGACCTGAATTAATCAGTTGAAATTAATGATAATTATTAATGGTTGATATGAAATCTGTGATCCTAAATCCTAACTTCTGTGATTCAAATAATTTTACTGAGAACTTATAAAATTGAGAATCTCTAGACCGAATATTGAAGCACCTGGCAAGAGGCAAGAAGAGGTAACCACTTCCTAAATGGCCTCTAAATATACCTTCATTCCTGAAGGCGTAGCGCTACATATCTTGCAACGAATTTGAAAAATTTAGGACTAACTGGCAAGACAGTTAGGATTGGGTAGCTGCATGAACCATGCAATTTAAAAGCGGACTATTTTCGAAAATTCCAGGAAATTCGTATCTTTCAAGGATGGTCCAATTTTTAAAGCGATGATTAACCCGTTTGAGATGGTAGGATTAGTGAAGTAGTGTTCGTAAAAATTTGATAGAAATAATTGCCGGATAATTATCAGCAATTAAAAAGAAAAAGTGATCATTTAGCTTTATTGGAATGTTAATCATCGTATAATTATCAATATTATGAATATTATAAATATTTGACTTTTACTTTTGAAGTCTTTTGAATCACAAAATTTAGTGTCTCAGACTTCACCATTATCATAATCATAGTCATAGTTAGAGAATTTTTTATTAATCTCGTAAAGTTCTATAGCCCAAACAATTGAGTGCAATAACTAAATTGATTTCTATTGGGTGTTACAATATTCCTACAAAAAGCATGCTGTTTAACCATAAGGCATAATATTGTAAACTGATTAATTCAGAACATAGCGACCTTACCAAATCTCATCGAATTTCTAGACCGATCAAATTGATCTAAGGTGATCTTGTATTGACGAAAATACAAGATCGTTTGGGCACGAAATCCGGTTTCGTGGCCAGGGCAATTCTTCTGGTGACATTTGGGATTATAACGTTGTCTGGTGAATACCCGTAGTGTTTGTGAAAGCTGTTGATCCATATAACGTTGAAGTCCTATAGACATTTTATTTTTTGAATTCTTTGAACTTTTTGGTTTATCGCCGCTTGTACAACGACAAACTGGTCCCTGTGGCGGACTTTGTCCTGATAAAACGGGCTACAGCCAAAACCACTAATTTCAGAAAGAATAAACTTTACATGGGGGGATCCAGTATGCCGGCATCCAGATGAACAAGTTTTTGAGGGGAAAATTTCAAGAACTCACCAGACAATTTTGAAACGACAAAACGGCCGTTTTACAATGCTGTCATGCGTTGGAGGAATTATTTCCCCTGAACGACCGGATGGGGTTGTTAACCGAAAGAAATTCGAATCCCCGCTTTTGGGTTGGATTTTGAGAACGACAGAAAGTTGTAGTCTGACTGTCAATTGGTTGTCGAGCCGTAGGACTGACTCAAACACAGGGTGTATCATAACATGATACTCGGTTTTGAAACACCCTATATATTATAACTTTTTTTATTCGCTCAGACTTTTTAGGGTTAACTAGTCTACTCAACGGACCATATATGAAATTCGTTCATTCTTTTACTAACGTATTCGTATGTGTCCTGATTGCATGCGACTAAATTAACTGGTGTGTTTTTTTGTTATTTTTCAGAGAGAGTGATGGAGTTAGCGATGTTTTGCAGAGAGCGGAGATATGTTTAATCTGTGATTTTAGTGATAAGGTTTCTTCGTTCTATTCTGTAACGGAACTGCCGTGAACGTTCTTCCGGATATGTTTATATATGGTGCGTGATCATAGTCACTTAAGTGAGTACATGATGATGTGTGGGCATTTATTGTCAGTTCAATGATTCTGATGCATAATGCGTATATTTCGCCAGAAAATCATCTTGTGAGTTGTGACCAAATCTGACACACTGATTGATTTGAATTTAGTTAAGTAATCAACTGCGTAGCTTACACTATTTACGACTTTGACTTCGGGAAACATTTAATTACTCAGTGATTGCTGTTAATTACTATTTGTAGTCGCTCATTCCGACATTATAGTGAACTAACCGATTATTATCACACGGGAAAGGTACCCCAATACTTTCGTGCTTTACCGCTGCAGGGTCAAAGGTTAACTCTAAATTTCGTTGTACCCAGCCCACCCTACTGTGCTCTATGGCTATATGGTGACGTCAACGTGCTTTGGGTGTGGTCAATAAAAACCCAGCCGGGACATCCTTTAATTTATACCATTGCGAATAATGATAATTTTCCCTCTGAACTTTAACAGATGAACCCTTCGACGTTTGTACCTAGGCAAGCAAGTCAAAGCCAACTTACTTATACTTGCAAGCTAATAGGCTTCTCGAGAATGCATTTAAGTTCAATTCAAAAAAAAATTATCGGGGGTCCATTTGGATTTGGGACCAAACATAAGTTGTAACTATCAGGCACTAATAAACATGATTAAGTTTTTGTTTAGAAACTTATGGATTTCAACTTCTAAATAATTTTATTGTCTAAACCAAAGAGGTAGAATGTTTGCACAAGCCAGTGAGAAAACCAAAGAATCTTTAAGCTGTTTTACGTAAACTTTAGTACTGGGTGTCCCATGCAGTAAAGAAGGAGAATTGTTTGTCGCATTTTGGCGTGGTTAAAAACAACGAGACTGGACAAATCAGTCAAATTTTGTAGTCAGGAGATCCCGTTCTGAGCAAAAACAAAAATAACAACTTTTTGAACGTCTGGGAAGAAATCCAGGTTTCCTTCTCAGGGCTATTTTCACATAAGATATTTTGGAATTTAGCGTTGTCGGGGTGGATACCCGCCATATTTGCGACAGCCATTTTTCTATTGGTAATGTTGATGTCCTGTAGATACTGCACTTTCTTGTTTATTCCTAACTACGGGACCTACTGACTGAACGAATTCGACTGATTTGTCCAGTCTCCTTAGTTAAAAATATTTATAGATATGCTTTATATATTTATATATTTACTAGCAGGCCCGTCGGCCGGTCGGCCGACCTCACCCTAGTAGTATTACACAAAGAATGGACATTATAATATTTTAATTACATTCTGTTGCTAAGCAACCCAAAATATTATTATCATCCCGACCGTTTTCTCTCATTTCCTCAAAAAATCAAATCGTTTCGGCCGGGTTAGAAAAATACTGAATAAAATATATTACGGCATACTGTCGGCCGCCCGGCCACTTAATACAGTTGTTTCCAAGACTCCATTATTAAGCTTTCAAAAAATGGGGGTTTAAATCTCGAGCCTAGCTAACGAGTCAAAATAATATGCTATCGTTCTTCAATATGAGAGCGAACTTTCTATGGGTTAACAGGCCACGATTGGGGCAACCATGGAAAGGCGGGGGAGTCAAAAATTTGGACTCCAAAGATAAGTACGAGTTAAATAACATTGAGTAGAAGAGTTGGGATCCGGTAGCTCAGATGGTAGAGTGGCACCCCTGCAAGGTGACGAGGTGGGTTAGAGTCCCACCCGGGTTTCAATTCTTTCTACAATTTGTTATTCGTACTTATTAAGCTTTCAAAAATAGAGCCAACCTACACTGGACGGTACCTAAACTTCGACTCTTGTCATCATTACTCCCACAAGATTTCGGTTATAGATGCCCTGATGTTCCGTGCCCTTAAAATCTGTGACGCTACATCACTCTCGGATGAAATCAATTTCATCAAACTATCCTGAAGCGAAACGGTTACCCAGAAAGACTTATCCAAACTAGATTTGAAATAATGCATAGAACATAGATAATAAGATAGAAAAGACAAGTTGGCGGGTTTTTGTTACAGGTACCTGAAGCAGCATGTACCAAAGACCAACCAGAATGCGCGATCTCAACAGAAAAAAAAAGTCACACCTAGTGCAACCAACCATATTACGCGGTCTCAGACCTCCCACTCACCTCCCCACTCCGCGTCGTATCTCTTACATGTACATTAGGAATGTTGCATTACCCATAACCCAAGATGTCTCTTGTAATAACCCCCGGCGCAGATTTTTTTTTGTATGGAAATAATAAAGGAGAAATTACAAAATCAAATCACTACGCATGTACTTGAAACTGCCCCAAGAATGATTCTTCCATACATGGGTCAGTTAACTTACAGACTGACCAATTTCCTTCGTCGTACCCTGAAGTGCGAATTCGGTTACATCCCCGGAAAGAAAATTGGCGAACTGATCTGTAACCAAAAAGAAAAGAGAATTTCGGTTCCCGTGGTTGTGTACAGTATCCCGTGCAACTGCACATCGAAATATATTATAGAGACAGGTCGAAAGTTATCCGTTCGGCTTACGGAGCACCAGAGAGACTAAAAAATTGGAACACAAAATCAGCAGTAGCCGCCCACATTATAGACAATCCACAGCACTGTATCGAATATGACTCTGCCAGACTC